>JAUTBT010028208.1:0-19371 GCA_032361225.1 Lepetodrilus schrolli
TTGCAGGAAACATATTCTGTAAAAATAGGCTTTAATTCGCATTAGCTGTCGTACTGTCGTAACTTAATACTGCGTGTATGTCAGAATGGCCAGTCAGCCAGTAGGAGATGTACAGACGCTATTGATTCGGACACCTCATCGCAGCAATTCCTTAGCATAGGAGACTTCAATGCCCGTAATCAGCTGTGGGGGTCTCGCCATTACATAATCTTGACAAAGTGACAAAGTACTTGAGAAAATTATATTACAAGCATGACACATTTCGTACGTGTGTTGAAAGAGTTGGTGCTAGTACATTTCTGCACCCCGCCTACGCTGTGATGGTTATTTAGGTGAGCGTTCCTGATGAGAATAATGCTGTACTGATAGCAAATAGGAATATGACTGATAACACACCCAAGCTAGATTACTAAATTTGCAATGTTCCATTCTATTTAGTAGTCGAAATCTCTCTCTCTCTCTCTCTCTCTCTCTCTCTCTCTCTCTGTCTCTCTCTCTCTCTCCTCCCCTCTCTCTCTCTCGCGCCCTCTTTCTCTCTCTCGCTCTCTATATACTCTCTCTCCTCTCTCTCTCCTTCTCTCTCTCGCTCTCTTTTTCTCTCTATCTCGCTCTCTATCTCTCCTTTCTCTCTCCTCCCCTCTCTCTCTCCTTTCTCTCTCCTCCCCCTCTCTCAATTCTCTCTCCTTCCCCTCTCTCTCGCGCGCCCTCTTTCTCTCTCTCGCTCTCTCTCTATATATACTCTCTCCTCTCTCTCCCTTCTCTCTCTCCCTCTATTCTCTCTCTCGCGCCCTCTCTCTCTCTCTCTCTCTCTCTCTCTTAATATTGTGACAGTGTGATATTTGCTACAATATTCTTAATAATGTCTTCCAAATTAGACCGTCTGAATCAAGTGTATTATTATATAAAATATTGGCGGGCCAGCCATCATTAGCCACTTTAACTTGACCCCACCTCAGTTATGCTAATAATTATCCAATTCATTGTATAAATATGTCAATGGGATTATCTCTATAATTAGTACTATGTCTCTAATTGTAATTCGCTATGCATTGTTTCAATCTTGCAATGGCAGACTTTTAGTGTACAGTAGCGTTGCTTACCAAGTATTTTTGAATGTTTGTTAATATCCATAGTAACGTTGTATGGGTATATAAATTGATCTTTTGACATGTAACATGGTGAAACAAATGGAAATATATATTCAGAATCACCAGTGGAATAGAGGAGTCCTACTGCATGATAAGATGTGACAGAAAATGAGATTCAGTTATAAATTATAATGTTGGAATGGAGCTGGAAATAAAACATGAACAAATACATCAGTGTGTCGATCTTCCATCTCCGGAGTGGACCACATTTACAACTGCTACAATACCAAAATGTCTCGAAACGTTCGCAGGGGTTCGCAATTTCCTCGCGTGGGTCGCAGGGCCTCGCTCTCGTGTCGTTGGAATGTTGAACATGTTCACAAAATTCGCGCGACAAATTATCTCTCAAAATAGTCCTCGCGGGTGTCTCGAACCCTTCTCAATTTAGTTTCCGTGAGTCAGAAAGTACGAGAAATGTGAGACAACTTTGTGATGGGTTGGCGACCGAAATGAGAATCTGACATTTCTGGGACCCATGGGAGCGCGACAAAATTGCGAATCAATTGAAAATAAATTGCGAACAAATTGCGACATAACTAAGATTTATCAATTGTTACGCATAACTGTCGCAATTTTGGTCGCGAGCTGTCGTAGCTCAGTGAGATACTACTTTTAAATATCGTACAGCCGTGCGATTCTCATTTATGCAACTGCCGTAAGACTGTCTTTTATATGATGTTTTTTTGTGTGTGTGAGATCCGCCCAGGTACGGCAGTAGAATCGCGCTCGCATGAGATCGCACCGCACTTTGCATGATATCCCTACAGCTTGTACAGCAGTCTGATGGTAGTTGCACCGGGCTCGCATACACTCGCATGAAATTCGCACAGGTTGCACCGCAGTCTGATTGATGTCACACGGCAGTTGTATAAGGTCCGTGAAACACCATTCGGACTCCCGTGAGACCCATCAGACCGCCGTGTGACTGCTGTGCAATCCCCATGCGACCAATTCGAACGATTCAAACCGTGCGACAGCTGTATGGAAGTTTCAACAGTCCGAATTGCACACGACACCCCTACAGCCCGTGCGAATCATCAACATTCTGCCATGCGACTCCGGTACGCTCTGTACGATTTGGTAGTCGTACTGAATTCGCGTAGAAAATCGTTCACGTGAGAACGGGGTATAAGGCGGGGGAAAAGTAATTAAAGTTACAGATTCGTGAATATTATAATCCGCTGATTGGGAGCACATACGATTCGTCCATCTGGGAAATTAGCAAAATGGGATATAGTTTTACCGGAGAACGTGCCAATTATGGCTATTCGGTGAATGCAGATAATGTATTTATTACTTTGATGCATGAAACTAACTGAAGTGGACATTCATGGGCGTATTGAACTGGCTTAATTGTTTATGAATATCACTGCGGTTAATACTTTCATAGTGTATACAATGTATATACAATATAACTTTATGCTTTTAAGCCTCTTGTATGTATATATTTCTTTTCAGAATGAACCCGTTAAAATGGCAAATATTTAATTTATAAGCTATGAGTATAGCCATTAAACTGGAAATGATGTTGGGAGCATACAATAGTAGCAACATCTCCCCACATCGAGTCCTCCACCGCAGGGTGTCTATGATACACCACACCATACCAACTATGTACTAGGCAATATTCTGTGACATAAGTAAAGCGTTCGAGTACTTGGTCAAATAAATCTCAGGTAACATTCAATCCTGATAAAACAGCAGCTATGCATTTCACACGAAAGCGAAATTCTGGCACAAATATTTCCCTTAAAATGAAAATCATTCCGATAACCGAAGTAAAAGCTCATAAACAATTGGGTTTAAATGTGCAAGAACATTATTGCCAGTAGAATACGCTTTTTAACGCCATTATTAGAAAATGTCTCCAATGATAAACTGCCTCCGAAGTTTTAAATATAGAATACATAGAAAAACTTTCAAAATATTTACAATACCTTTATATTGCAACTTTCTGCAAATTATAGTTCTGCTGTATGGGATAATTGTATTAAAGACCAAGCAACTATACTTGAAACCCTACACTTGGACGCATTGCGTACAATTTGCGGGGTAAATTATATACTGAAACAGAAAGTAAATCATACCAAAATGGAAGACACCAGCAGAAACTATGTATCTTTTATAAAATGATCCATAACCTTGCTCTCGATTACCTATGTCATCTACTACGCCATCACATACATGAACTAACTCATTATAGAAATGCATCACAAATTCGCAGAATTCATCGTAGTACTGTATTGTACAATAAATCGTTTTTACCGCATACAATCGACTTGTGGAATGCACTACCTGAACATATAAAAATGGCAGATACATATGGCGAATTTAAGAAAATCCCTTTGGCTGCCCCATGAAAACAGTATTTCTTTGACTTAAATATGGGGTCCAGAAAATGTCAGATAATTCATTCTCGCATCAGGCTTGGTTGTAGTGATTTGAATGCTTATCTGCATGATCGATACCTAATAGATAACCCTAAATGTCCTTGTGGAAGTCATAGTGAGACAGCGTATCATTGCTTTTTCTCATGTATAAAATATACTAATCTCAGGAATTCAATGTATTTCTATACTAGCGGCTATGATATAAGTAAAATACTACATGGTAGTCAATATTTGTCTGACGAAGTAATTTACTAATATTCTCCAATCTGTCCATGATTTCTTTACAAATATCGTAGATTTAAGCTCTGAACATGTTTTAGCGCATTGGAATTCAATACGTTCCTTTAATTATTGTGTTATCGAAAGTTTCTGGAAGTTGGTCCCTAAACGTAATGGAAATTTATGTATGTACCAACATATACTTTAGTTTTATTCCAATGTTACCATGATTAAGCAAATGTATAATGTATTATATATACCATCTGTCGAGGAGCTTTACAGCTTGATTACCAACCCTCATTGATTTACTTTTGAATAAAAAATATGCTTAAACCACATCAACACGACGTAAAGAACACACTAGCTGAAATGCATTCCAGTAGTGTGTACCATGTTCCCCCCGTTGTGGATGTCTGAGAGGAATTTTGGAAGTACAAGAACGATTATAGACATGCCACATGATTGTCTGGTACATTTAGTTTAGTCCAAAGCGACCATTTATAACTCGTACTGTATTCTATTAGTTTACTGTGCACATTCTCTAATACTTTTTAAAGGTATAATATTAAACTACGTAAATAAACACTGTCTAACTATTTCTGTGCGTCCAATGCTATCTGAACTACACATTCTAGTGTTGGGCTGTCGTGTCGTGTTCTACTAAAACCAACTAACTAAAGCTTGGATCCCCATAATAGGGGCTGATAGGCCTCTACATCCGGCCACGTTCTGGGTATGCCAATAAATAGGAAGTGATTGAGTCTGGTTCATGAAACGATGCCATACTGTGGTAGCTTCACTTCGTTAGCTGACAGAAGGGCGGAAGAACGTTTAATATAAGCGTATGCAGACGGAAATAGTGTAAAGACGGCTTTAACAGATGCGGAATAATTCATCGATATGATGATTGTATCAAGATTCATAGAAAATAAACTATAGAATTTTTAAATGTATGCGATTATATTTTCATTCCTATCAAGAGAGTCACAACGTGGTGATTTATTGAATTTGTTCTCGAGTTTAACGGACCATACACTCTTTCACCTAGTAATTATATAAGTTTACGAGCATCATAGCACACGAACGATTTGGGAACTGTACATGAAATACAGATTGACATTCTTCAGAATGTGTCATCCATTTCATATATTGCTTTGTAAGGGAATTACTACTGTTTCATTAGATGGAACCCTGTAAAACACGTCAATGTTTACGTTTAAAGTTATAATACAATAAAGTAATGACCATTGCATTGGCATGCTTGTTTATGTTAGCTAATGTATAAGCACTCAAGCTGTTCTTAATAACCATTCAAATTCCGTCACATCACTATCTCTCCCCTATATATGGTGCGAAGTTGGCACGAATGATTTTACCTCTAATGTATAACTCAAGATCTCTGTACGCTTATTCAAATACCACTGGGCTACTGTTTTGAACTAATCAATCCGAGGAAGTGAAAAACTATAGTGTACATCATCTCTCACTATATCATGAAATTAATCTCAGAATCGGAATGTCCAGTCAGTATGAATAATGCGATTTTCTTTGTTTAATTGACAATGTATTCGCTTTCCGCTATTTAGCTTAATGGACATGATTGTACTTCAATGTAAACTATACAATTGTTAATCGTAGAAGGAACACTAATTTCACACGGATCCATTTGCCGCGTGCAGTAATGTAGCGCTTTAAGCATGATTTATCTGACATGTTATTACTATTGATTATTATAATTATTAGTATTAAACAAATATAAAATTAACACATTACACAGGATCGGCTATGGCGAGAACTGCCATAAAAGCAACGCCAGGAAGTCGTTACATTGTGTAGTTCCTTTCCGTTAATCTGAAACACCAAGATCCACTGAAACCATCCTGATCAGGAATGTTTGTCCCTATGCTCTTTCTTGAACTCCGCTGTTATCCAATTAGAGCACGTTTTGGTAAATACTGTTCGTGCGTTCGATACATCCGGTACTCTAAATGGCGTAGCAAGGTTATACCAGGGTACTTTTGTAATGAAAATAACCACGCTAACTAGTCATTGCTCATTGGTTGACAATATCGCAGTCTTCTATTGTGTCACTAGACGATGTTTGAGAGGGCAGATATATTACATATTGAAACTATATTGCGGCTACTGCCATTTAATAAAGAGTGTATATAGTGCGCACTAAATCGCAACCAAACTTTCCAAGTATGTTTATAGTGCAACTACATTTACAATTACGGAAATCAAATTTGTTTGACCAATTTCTATAATTCTATTAAACTGACAGTATGTTAACCAATTACACCATTGTAGCAATAGACAACACCGATTCAATAGCATCTGTATATAATATAACTCTAATATTGGTCACAGCAATGTCAGTAAGACTATAAGACATTTTCGAAGAAAGTCTGGAATAAAATGGCATCAGTAGACAATGACCACTGTCAAATGTCTCACAGTAGTTTAATCCGAAGACATGGCATTGTAGATAAGTGTCTACGGAAAACCAAAAGTGACATGACGACATCGTGTTTACACTAATAAACGATGACATGATGTCCCTTGTGGCCTCCCATAATTATTTCAACGTTGACCAGAAGAGCCAAACTGCATGACCGATGTCCAGTGGGTGTCACGAGTAAAACGCAGACAACGCACAGTACAGTTTGATATCAGGCTTCAGACCACTAGCAATATCCTTCTGATATCTCCGTCTTACGCCACACTGAACTGAACGTATATAATGGTCTTGACAATATTTCTAATATTTTGCAAGGTGGTTTACAATTTCATTGGTACATCTTTGTTTAAAATTGGAGGGGAAGTGGGAGAAGAGGGAAGGAGGAGAAGCGGGAAGCGAGAGAAGAGGGAAGTGGGAGAAAAGCGAAGTGGGAGAAGAGTGAAGGAGGAGAAGAGGGACGTGAGAGAAAAGGGAAGTGGGAGAAGAGGGAAAGAGGAGAAACGGGAAGTGAGAGAAGAGGGAAGTGAGAGAAGAGGGAAGTGGGAGAAGAGGGAAGTGGGAGAAGAGAGAAGGAGGAGAAGAGGGAAGTGGGGGAAGAGGGAAGTTGGAGAAGAGGGAAGGAGGAGAAGAAGGAAGTGAGAGAAGAGGGAAGTGGGAGAAGAGGGAAATGGGAGAAGAGGGAAGGAGGAGAAGAGGGAAGTGGGAGAAAAGGGACGCGGAGGCTGTTCATCTGTTTTAGGCATATGGCAATGTAAATACTGTCTTACTAAATGGCTGAACTCTAAGGTAACTGAACTCCAACTTTAGCAATGGTGTAGTTAATGTTAGAGCTAAGGCTACACCAATAGTACAGAAGAGCCTGGTTTACAATGACCAATTTCCACCCGTGAGCCGTAATCTTGACTGAAATGGCAATTGATAGCTAGCTGTAGACACGCTTATTCAATAGATAGTCAAATTAAACATTACCACACAATTCGGTGTCGCCTTCTGTTTCAGATGAAATGTACAAAAACTACCTGCAAACAAACCACATATCAATGACGTCACTTCCACATGCTAAACCGGGAAATAAATGAAGCGTAGTCTACGGGCCTATACTATATTACCCAGGTAATATTTTCTCCACTAATAGAATAGTTTTACTTTGTTCAAAATGCTCCTATTGTCTGGTTAGTACAAGTTTCGTCTGGAGTAAAACAACTGACCAAAGCTGTAGTTTTATGTTATACTTGAGGCGATGCGAGGGAGGAAACGTGCCGATTTTGCAATGCCACAGACTAACGCTGGTAATTTGCTGCATATATTAAACATACACCAAGTCTACAGTACTTGTCCCCTAAGTAGTATATTTGAAAATATAATAGAAAATACTTCGTATGATTTAGAATTGATAAAGTAATGGTCCAAGTTCATTTTCCGTAGTCTGTTTAAAAACATTTTATTTTGATTGTATTACATTTGACTATACTATGAGTTACTCGGAAGTACAATCATGAATAAAACATGCATAATACATAGCAGGTTCTTGCATCATTATTGTATACATTCATCATTTGTATTGAATTTGTTTTCTTTTGATTTAAAAACAATATATGTACATTGATAGAATACATTTATTGTAGTCAAGAGAATTTATCACAACATATTTTGTACGTTAAAACAATAATGTCCTAAAGGTCCACTCCGCAACAGGGCAATAGGTTAAACTATTACTATTTTTAGTATTTTATCAGATATGGGTCGATGGATACTTTTCAGTTTGCCCTAAATCTCATGCAAGATGATTACTCTTCAGTGTAAACGATTTAGATGTTGTAAAGTTATCACACAAACCGATGAATGTTCACTTTAATCGTATAAACAAATTAACCAAAGTCCCTTTTACAACAGTCTTTCATGCTATCATTGTGTATCACAAACTCACATCAATGACAATCTCAATAGCAATATACATTGCAGCATTTTAGGTACAGAGGGATTCCATATAATGAGCATATCGGGCCCGGGTTATCTAGAGGGCGTAGTAATCTAGTAAGCCCGATGATTTCTGGCTGGTTGGTTTATTGGGTAGTTGGGTGATTAACTCGATGTGTTACAACTATGGAGATAACTACAGATAAAATAGAGAGCTTGACAATAAAATAGATATGCTCATTTACAATTTATAATCAAGTGTCCTCCCTTGTTATATATATATATATATATATATATATATATATATATATATTAGATTGCGAGGCGAGGCTGACCTAGACTGGTAGCATGTCTATTTATATTATTATTATTATTCTATTTAGTTTAATTTTCTTCATTACTTTCTTCCTTTTTTTTAGATCTAGAATATCTATAAGAATTTTTGTTAAATAAATATTTTTTACTATTCTATCCCCGAACCTGCTCTTGAATGTTTTTTCTGACAGGGTTTTGGATATGTACGGCAAAAGAATTTTTTCCGGTGCTTGGTTCCTTTGAGCCGTCTGTGTATATCTATATTTCTGTATTGTAGTTGTCTGAGGGCAATATTTTTAGTTACTTCTGGTATGTCCTGCTCTGAGGTGAGAGCGCTTATTTTTGTGTCTGTCTGCCACCTGTGTCATTTATTAATTGAGAAAAAAAACACGGGCTCTATTTAAATGAATACGACGATAGTCTTTGTCATGATCATAGACGTTATATTTTTCGATTTTCTTTTTATTATTTACATTAGGGTACTAGCTAGTAATTACAGATAATAACGATTTAGTAGCCTACTTTCTTTCTTTTTTTTCTTTTTTAAATTCAGTTTAGAGTCGCTTTCAATATTCTTTCACTTATATCACGGCTTGTCAGTTTAGGGCAGGAGGAAACCCGCAACATCCGTAGCGCTGAATGTTGCAGTAAACCTGCGAGCACCGGCTGGTACTGACAAGACCAACTACATTGCCACTCTACAGACGTCGCATCCTATCAATATCGTGTCAGAAACATTGGGTGGGATTTGAACATGGAACCATGGCTCCGAAGTCCAACTGTTCTACCACTGTGCTACCACCCGCCCCTGTTGAAAGTAGTAATGTTAGGAAAATTAGTATAAATAAAAAACATCCTAAAGTAAATACTTAAAATCTTTTCTACATAGACATTTTTTAATATGTATGAATTAAAATGTATATGGTTATTTCTGCATACCTGGTACTTATATATTTTTAAAATAATAATTTAAATCCTTAATCCCCGCTATAATTCTACAACTTTCTTCTGAATCATGTACCACAGAGTAAAAAAAAATTAAAAAGTAGCAATATCTTTCTTTAATTTTTCTATAACACTTTCACTGCTGGATTGATTGAAATCAGTTCTGTTCAGCATCACATCTGATGCACTCGGCTGTTAGAGGGTTAACATGTATTTAAAGGTACAATGAACCCACCTGCAGACAGAGTTGCAGATAACAGGATGGTCTGTCTCTTGCACTGGGAGCGGTTGTTCAGAGTCGTCACGATCTCAGCAATATTCTTCTCGTAGCCCAAGTCACATAACCTGTGGTCAAATACCAAAAATTATAATGGACATTTCACAATTAGGCAGTTGTCAAATGGAGAAAACAAATAGTTTTATAATCATTACAAATATACAACAACAAAAAATAATCTCAAAAAGCTACCAAATATATAATCTTACAATCTCTAAAAGCTACCAAATAAATAATCTTACAATCTCTAAAACCTACCAAATAAATAATCTTACAATTGTTAAAAGCTACCAAATAAATAATCTTACAATCTCTAATATATACCAAATAAACAATTTTACAATCTTTAATGTCAAATGTTGTCATAATATTTTATATATTATTTAAATTTCAAATTTAGACAACCCAATCATGCTTAAAGGCATACAATTATGGTTTGTTGACATATTTCATGATCAAATGTGTTCTACCTCAAAGTATGTACATCTGATTTGACTACACAAGTATATTGGGAAAAAAGCTACATTTTCCGCATGCCCCACTAGCTTTTAATATTTAATTAAATCTTTTTTTTTATCTCAACTAATATGTGCAATGTCCTGGACCAAGTACTTACCGATCGGCTTCGTCGAGAACAAGAAAACGTACTCGATCCAAACCAAGGCTGGCTGTGTTCTGGAGATGGTCGACCAATCGGCCAGGTGTACACACCACAATGTTAATACCCTTCCGAATGCTAAAAAAAATAAAAATTTTAATTTAAAAAATAATTTAATTTAATAAAACCAATTTTAATTACAATGATTTATAATTCAATAAGTTGTCAAGTTCAATTCTGACAACCTGAAAATATAGTTGGATTTTTTTTTAAACTCTCACCTCGCCTTCTCAGCTTTTCTCTTCTCTCCTCCCATGATGCACCCTGGCACAATGCGGATGAATGGCTGCAACAGCGAATTGTAATGCTGCCATCATTGAATCATATTTGGGCATTATGACCATATTTGGAATATGGACAAAAATCTGTAAAATTAAATAAATTATGACTCCAAACAAATATCAAAGTTCATTTAACTAGCACCAGGTAGAAATATTTTCCTTCTGAGATCAAATTTGATTTAAATTTGATTTCTAAAAGCAATTAGACACATTTTGAATGGAAATATATATGAAAATAACAAACAAACATTGGGCAATGGGAGTTGCATGTAGCAAGGAGAAGGTTAAGAAGTATAAAATTAAAATAAACGATGAGTGTTACCTTTAAGAGCTGTGCGAAGACCTTGAAGCACTGCTGTGCCAGCTGAAAAATAACGGAATACAACTGAAGGCTGTAGTAATAAATATGGATACATAGAGAATCTCACCCAAGTGTCAAAGCCTCAGATTTAATAACTTTCATCAACAAGTGTTGATATATTTCATATTCCAAGACACTAGGGTGAGATTCTATTTATCACCAAATATCATTTTAAAGTCATTAAAGAAGGAAAATGCCACATCAAACACTGCAGTTAAACAGTTGCTAAAGGTGTGGTGCATGATTTTCATGGTTCGAGGATTGAAGACTTTTAGAAGATTGTTATTTTCAAGGATAGCTGGTTCCATTAAAGTTAATTAATGAAAAACCTAACAAATATTATCATAAAAATAATTTGTTTGAGGAACTGGTTAAATATAGAGGATTTCTACTTGACCGACCTCCCGAGTTGGTAAGATAACAATGGCGTATGCTCCATCCAATCGGGTGACAGGCGGAGACATGTCTTGTAAACATTGGATGATGGGAACCGCAAACGCCAAAGTCTTGCCTGAAAATAATATGCATGGGATGATACTCTTATTAAAATCTCCAATTCAAATGTCTAGGATGGTCTGAAGATTTTGAAATTTGTAAAATAAATCTATCAGATGACTATTGATTATCAGGCCCCGATTTCTCGAAACAAACTTCAGTTTGAGATTTTGCTCAGCTGAGATTTTCCACATTAACTCAGTGCTGTAACCTGAGGAAAATCTCAAACTCAAGTTTGTTTCGAGAAATCGGGGCCAGAACTCAGGAAAATTGGGAGATAATTTGTTCAAGGGAGGTAACAATGACTAATATAACTATCATGTTTATTTACTATTAATAATTGAAAATTTAGTTTCCGTGGATAAATTCCCTTTTCACTTCGTACCTAGCGATACTTTTTCATAGTAAGATCCGTGTTTATGTCAAAATTATAAATATCCTCCAATTGTATCGTCTATATCCCTCGTACTCACCAGACCCAGTCTGGGACTTCACCAGGGCATCGTGACCTTGGTGGAGAATTGGAATGGCGAGTTTCTGAACGGCTGTTAATCTCGATAGCTTCATCTTCTCTTCTAGTGTCTGAACCTGTGTGCCCCATGTACATGAACTTTTAAATGAAATCTAAAATCCTATCTGTTTAGCAAATTCTTTATCTCATAAACTTCCCCTTTTGTATGCTTTTCACTCACTGTTTTCACCTCATGTAACCGCTATGAGCATACTTTTATGATGCGGAGTTTGGTGATATATAAATGTCCATATTATTATATTATTATTATTAGAGTATACTCGCTGTCATAATAATATTGACATTAATGTGTGTCACTGGCATAACTTCAATCAAAAGTTTGTCTTTTTGTTGTTTTTTTATTAGGTTTTAAGTCGCTTTCAAGATTCTTTCACTTATATCATGACTTGTCAGTTTAGGGTAGGAGGAAACCCCCAACATCCGTAGTGCTGAATGTTGCAGTAAACCTGCGAGCCCAAGGATGATAACTGCATTGCCACTCTACAGACGTCGCATCCTATCAATATCGCGTCAGAAAGGTAACTTTCGCGAACATTGATGCCGGGCCCCCGGGGAGGGATTTGAAGCTGGAACCTTTGGCTCCGAAGTCCAACTGTTCTACCACTGCGCTACCACCTGCCCAATTTCATTAATATTATTATTAGTAGTAGTAGTAGTAGTAGTTGTAGTAGTAGTAGTAGTAGTAGTATTTTCCAAAGAGCTGTTTATTCATTATTGATTTGTTTATAGCTATTGTTTACGTGTGTGTTGCCCATGCACCCTACAGTACTTTTTACTAGTAATTGACTGCGCAACACCAGATATCTGCATGGGCACATTACTCAATAATGTACATGGAGCATCAATATCAAATACCCTTGCATGTGTAGTGGTAATACCAACAACGATAACACGATAATTCCAGTCGGATATCATTAGCAGCAAGCAAACACGTGGAGATACGGAAGCTCGTGAGACCGATGGGAAAAGTTCATTCACTTCTTTCATAGAGAAAATGCTCTCAAATGAAAAGCGACAAGCCAATAACAGTCGGCCAAATTTGAAGAATTCAATTGAATCCAGAAAGCAATTGGTACTTTGTAATTGACGTTCAGTGATCGTTTGCTACGACATTCATTTATCCAAATGATCTTAATAGAACTGGGGTAAATGCACTAAACATTTGATGGTAGTATTAAAAAATAACATGATGCAATTATTCAGATAAAGAGTAGAATTACAGCTGAGCAGCTCATCCCGATAGTATGCACATAGGAATCCTGCCAACTACATTGCAAACGTTATAATTTACATTGACTAGTATTGAATATCAAACCAATTCTTTAGTGCAATGACATTCATGGGTTACAGTGAGACCAGTGGCCGTGTGTCAAATACTGACTAATCGTGGCAGGTATACGTCAATAAATGTAACAAGACAAGTCTCACAAAATAGTTACCGTTGTCATAGGGGCTCTGGCCAGACCTTCCAGGTACCTCCCGGGAGAGCAGATACTCTTTCCGCATTAATTTAACGGATTCCATTCAGTCTCGAAATCCTTCTCAGCCAAAGGGATAGGGCTTCTTAATGTGTTATATGAACGCCGCACTAACATCTTAATGTAATAACAGGGAAAACAAACGTCGATTTTCTATCCAGAATAATAAATTTACCCGGCCTCTGCTCATCAAAAACAAACACCCTCAAGTGACACATCTGCCAGTAAATACAATACACAGATAACTATGTTTATGTATGTATTATGTTTATGTATTTATAATGCATGGAATAATTACTACAGGTAATTTTTAGGAATTCTTGTGAATGCGAGAATTGTGTTTAATCGCGTGGAACAATTGATTGATCATTTGGAAGATGTTTAGTGACCTCTACACTGAGTGCTAAACCTCATTCATTGTGTATATGTATGTCAGCAGTAATACAGTAGGTGTCATATCGGTGTCATCCCTAGTGGTCAGACCTACATACTACCGACCTACATACCATTGGGCATTCATACCACCTACCATGACACATTCATACCACCTACCATGACACATTCATACCACCTACCATGACATATTCATACCACCTACCATGACACATTCATACCACCTACCATGACACATTCATACCACATACATATCATCGGAAAACACAAATCAGATGGATAAACCCACCGTATGTACGCAGAAAATACAGTGACAGTTTGTTTTATATACCAAAGTGTAAATGCCAACTTGCACGCTGAGTTACTAACAAACTTATCCTTCAAGAACAACACAGTGTCTAGCTTGGAACACATTTAGTCGATCATGTAAGGTTGCGTGATGTCCATTAGAACAACTCTCGTACCAGTCTCGAGGGTAGTCATTAACATGTAATACCATTACCAGCCCCTACCAGGTATCAATATGATGAAGGCTGTAACCTAATTGCCAGCCTTTACCAAGTATCGCCACCATCAGCACCG
Source organism: Lepetodrilus schrolli (assembly GCA_032361225.1). NCBI lineage: Eukaryota > Metazoa > Mollusca > Gastropoda > Lepetellida > Lepetodrilidae > Lepetodrilus > Lepetodrilus schrolli. The sequence goes on from JAUTBT010028208.1 coordinate 14,453, forward strand.
TTGTTAGTTCGCATAGGTTCATAAGTATCAAGAGTATATGTCAACAGGTACCGGCATACACGACGTAAAGGTCAGTCACTGTTAGATGGGTTTCATGAAATGTGCCGGACCATATACTAAATAAGTTTAAATGAACATTGACCATGTACACGAATATTGTGAAGTAAATAATCGTACCTAGATTATCACTGATTTAACACTGATTTAACATCACCATTTGAACAAGTAACACAAGTTCAGCTGCTTTTCACTACATTTAGTAGTTCGTTGAATGGCTTCGTGTGTATCGCTTTGCACATGCGCGCAATCCAGCATAGCAACATGGCGGATAAACAACACGCAGTTCTTGTCGCATGCCTCGCGACATGTTTGCGGCGAGAGGTGATAAGTTATATCACTATCAGTGATAGTCTCGAAAATAAGCCTACATTTCATATCTCTATCAATGTAAAGAACAGAATTCCATGAATGTGGACGCCTGTCTATGTCTGTATACATAATAGTCTAATAGATGTATAGCAAAATGTGGAGATCAGGGTCCCCCTTAGTTTTGCTACCAATTTGGCCAACTCTCGGTTAGAAAATGTATCTCATGACTATACAGTTATCAGAGCTTCGATATGGCAACCTGATAATTTATTATGTTCCATTTTTGAGAGAATTCTCCTCTTTTATTTGCTTCATTCACCATCGTGGTTTTCCATTTCAACCACCATGCAACAGCTTTTGAATCTCCGGTTATTTGTTGAATTCAATATATTCCTGGTATATATAATTGATTAATTAGTTGTCATATCAGAGCCATGATCACTGTGTAATTTTAGTATATATTTAGCGACCGTCTTCGAAAATGTTAGTAAATAATAGGAAAATAAGAGTGCTCATGATCTCCACATTTGCCAAATATTTAACTTACAAAGTTACATGCACAGCTCATTTTAGTCATGCATATTTTACACATTCATACATTTTAAAACGCGAGGACAGGTCTCGGTGTGTTGGTTGTGACGAGGACATCACGGTCAAGCATATTGTGCATATTTTGCTTGGCTGTGTGGACTTTTCAGACCAGCGACCGAGGTTTTATTCATCGCCAAACCTAAAACATTTATTTACTCAGGTCCCTGGTCATCAAATCTTATCATTTTTAAAGGCAATTGGTCTATATAGTATGTTTTAAGTTACGTATCAACTACATCAACCTATTAAATCAAATACATAATTTTACTATTCATCTCGCTATTACATCATGTCCATAGTTTTAACTAACTTTTTTTGCATTTTTTTCTTGCTTCTTCATTTCTAAAACACATATAGTAATATAATTAAATGTTTAATCGTCGCAAATGGGTGAAAGATTCCCTATTGTATTGCTATTATTGACTCGAAGGAATAAATACCATAATATTTGTCATCGAGCTCCTCGCAGTGTGTGTGTGACAGAATTTGGAGTTTAAACGGGTTCGCAGCGGGAGCTCCTTACAGCAAAATACGCCATTTGTACATTATGAAATATACCGGTGGCATGTGATGTACCCATACTGTAAGAGGTCACGAAAGGCTTGTTGCTGATACAAATGCAATGATGCATACGCTAAATGTATATACTTTGCATGTATTACTCATATTTCGTCAATTGCGGCCATTAAAATATGTGATTGTATGCCTTTAAATTCATTGCTGCTGACATAATAATTTGTAATGTTGTTATCATAGAATGAATGTTAATTTTCTTGGGAGTTGGTGTTTACTTAGCTAAGTGTGACTGTTTCTTTGTGGAATAATTGATGGGATAACAGTTTATTTTATTTTATAATTTTCTTACGATTCTTACATAATCGTATTCTTTAAAAAGCTGGGGTTTTTCCTTATGCAAATAAAGCTTTCATATCCTAACATATTGTCCTTTTCTTTCTTAAGATGTCAACAGTTCTGCAAAAGAAAACAAGATAAATTCTACAACGGTGATACACCAATAAACTTATTAGATTTGTATGAACACAACCTATCGACTTTACGTCGAATGTGGTGACATTCCATCTACCGAGTGTCGAATTATTTAGCCTTGTTTCCACCAAACAATGGTTAACTATATTATTTGATTGTCTATTTTGATAGGTCATTCTCGACATGATGTAACCATGCTGTAACCATGGATTCCTGCGAAATTCAGCAGCCTTGAGAAGCAGCTGCTATGTACATTATGGATGTGTGCCACTCCGGATTCATTTCTCAGTGTTGGCGAGCAATTCGGATTTAGCAAGGGCTCACTCCATTTTTATTTTTTTTGTCGAATATGTAAAGTGCTTTCTTCCATGGCAGGAGACGTGATCACTTAGTCCAGCCAAGACTCTTGCCAGACATTGCCCGGAAACTTAAAGATCGGGCAGGAATCAGTGGTGTTGCATTGATGGTATCCACATTGACATCACCGGTCCTTCAGTCAACCGTGCATCATATGTCAACCGAAAATATCTCACCTCCATTCAGCTGCAGGATGTCTGCGACCATGAGATGCAATTTTCGGACGTATTCGTAGGCTACCCTGGTAGTGTTTGTTCAGACACAGTGCAGTGACTGCAAAGCTGGAGGCTCTTCACAGCACTTACCACATTGGGAGACTTCAGACCCCTTAAAACTGCAAGTCTTGGTGTCTTTTCGAGACAATGGTCATCTCACCGAAACTCAGAGGATGTTCAACTGTAAACACAGCTCCACCAGGGTCAAAATCGAACATGCATTTGACAATCTAAAGACTGAAAATGTTGGACATGAAACTGGTCAAAGACATACCATATGTAATCCTTGCAGCCTGTGTAGGGTAGGAATTGGAAATACAACAAATCTTAATTATGTCAATTAAGAAATGAAAATATTACCCTCTTGAAATTCCTTGACAGTACATCGGAAGTGAAACATACATATAACACACACACACACACACACACACACACACACACACACACACACACACACACGCACACGTGTAGTAACTCTGAAATTATCTCTTCAAAAACAAGATAAATTAACATAGTGGAAATTAATTTTTACCGAACCTGCATACACACACTTTCATGAACATTCATTTCTGTGTACCTTCCAACAACCGTTCAAGCAAATTAGTACGAGTCGTCTGTACCATTCTTTCATCATGCATCCTTATTCGTTCTCGGTCTCTTTCACGCCTGTCCTCTCCTGCAATCAGACATCGACAGCCATTCACTGGTTGTTGTTTTTACAACCGGTTATATGATTAGGGAGTGGGCTTGGAGAGGTGCGGTGGGCTTGGAGAGGTGGGGGTGGAGGTGGATGGGGCATTATTAATAGGTCTTCCCGATTCCGAAAGTAGCAGGGTCACCAGAGACTTTCTGTTGAACTTCCTTCATTTTCAAACTCCATTTTCTCGCCATTATCAAAACCAAGTAGTTCTAGAACAGGAAATCACAAACCGTGTGCCGCCCCTCACCTCCACCCCCCGCCGCAATTGCAACATTGTTTACAATGCCCAAACATATCTGGGTTGGCTGTGAACACTCCGATTATTTTGTTAAGTGCACTTAAACAATTTGGAACCCTTACATTTCTATTTCCATGATCACAATGTGAAGAAAATAGAAATATATATTAAAAATATTATAAACTAATCAAATGATGTTAAATAATAAATGTTTAAATTATTTAGCGTTGGAAATGGTGTATAATAGTACATATTCTTTCACCTTTTCTAATCTATCCGGACTGCAACAACCTGGCCGCCATGGGCTGTCATGTCTGGAGGGATCCACATTTTTACCTTTTTGGTTTTCAACCCTAGGACGTAATACCTCCTTCTCCTTTGCTGGGTTGGTCGGAGACACCAACAATCGTGATCCATCTAGCAGCTTCTTAAATTGGGTGGGAGCTCTACATCTCATTATTCCATCCCTGTACATGAGTTCTTGGTAGGTTGTACAATTCAAGCCGTAAAAGATGCAAGATGCAATTCATGAGATGACAGTTGTTCCTACGTATTGCTGCATGGTACAGACATACTGGTATGAGTGCAGATCTAAGGACATCCCACAGGAATGCGTGCGCTGGTTCCTTGATCGTAGTCATCCAACTGTGGGCTTCATGTGTGGGCTTCTCAGAATGATACAAACTGTCACGTACATATTGTAAAATGAGTTCATCATGATCAAGCATGTCATACATGAACACGAGAATGGACTGCTGTAATTATTTGATGCCGACTGTACATATGATAGAGCATGAGATGATCTGAACCCTGTGAGACGAGCGATATGAACGAACTATTGAAACCAAAGTTGTTTTAAAATGGCACGAATTAAATTTAGTTCTTTTTGTTCTGCTCCTGGTACCAAATATATGTTTAAAAGCATGACGTTCCTTGATTTCGACGATTGCATGATCATGGGTAGATGAGCGATGTTTGATTAATGATTTAGCTGTACGAAATACTGCTTCACAGACAGGACAGACGTACCATTTATCCATCGTGAGACAAGGTTGTAGGGTAATCCATCGAATCCCCTGGCTATCCATTTGTTAGTTTCAATTATACTTTCCTTTAAACTCTTTTTCAAGCTATCATAACTCGCGGGATTTTCCATTATAGGGTCACCAAGTGAAATAACAGGTCGAGATGAGGGATGTTGTGAATTTACAAAAGAGTATGGTTCGTCGCGTATTTTGAATGACCCATCACCTACAACAATGTCATCATTGTCAGCCAGTTCTGTCTATCTACCATCTACGAAAGACCGGACCTGAATTATATATTCTACTAATGCGTGATTCTATGGAAGAATAGTAATGCACATTTTTTATATTATTTTTTTTTATTGGTGTTTTAAGTCGCTTTCAAGATTCTTTCACTTATATCACGACTTGTCAGTTTAGGGCAGGAGGAAACCCGC
>JAUTBT010028219.1:0-19367 GCA_032361225.1 Lepetodrilus schrolli
CACACACACACACACACACACACACACACACACACACACACACACACACACACACACACACACACACACACAATAAATAAATAAAAATGGACAACAGGTGCAAATAATTATACCCAAATAGTACCGTTCAAATTGCAAAATTGTTATATAATTAATGTTCTGGTATAACGTGATATTTTATAGAAATCTCTGAGTCATGATCGTATTTCTAAATACTGCAGTGATCCCAGGTGAATGTGACATTCATGTACACTGGTATTTAAATGTCATGGCGGACTCCTACACCGTCCTCATGCAGCCAATCCCCGCCAAAATTCAACTTTCTCCGTGCTAGCTTGAAAGAGTCGCACTTCATAATCTTCCCTCCCTATTGTAAACTTCTGTGTCCCCACCGTCTTCAACATCAGAGTGAGGCTATGACGCATCCACCGTCGGGGATGGTCTACTGCAAAGCAGTGCCCCAAATCGGTATACATTATACTATGGAAAGTGACGTACAGGCAAAAGTAAATGCTCCCATTCCTACACGCGATGACGGGACTGTTGAATGTTGTGTAACGTGAACAAGAATATGACTCAATGAGGCATATTCTTGAGCTAACAGTTTGACTTCGCTAAAATCCTCAGGAGCTAAATTTGAAGGTATGTCTATGTATATTGTTGTCAATACTTACATGCATAGTATATGGGTGTTATCAGCTGTGTAGACATGCTCATTACGAGAAAATAGAGTATAGTGAATTTAAAGACATGTCATGATTGACTATCGTAAAGAAAATGCATACATATATGTACCGACATAATTCTCTATACCTATATCTAGTATCCATAATACCGGTATATACGTAGGGATCATAACTATGTGAATTACGATAGTTGACTCAACGTGACAATGAGGACTTATAGAAGTTCCGACTTAAGAATGTGCTTAATTTTAATTGCAAAAAGGTTACGCATACCAACATGTGTGTGTGTGTGCGTGCGCGCGCGTGCGTGTGTGTGTGTGCGCGCGCGTGTGTATGTGTGTACATCAAACTCTACCCGACAAGGAAGTATTTACTAGTTATCCAATCATCGTCACGTATCATAATTTTGTTGTACTGGTCGTTTGACAATAATACATATTACAATGTTAATGTTTAAATCGACTTTGAAGTACTACATACACTATATTGTATACGTATATCAAAACCATAACATGTAATAATGTTTATGATTATCTACTCATACACAATCATGCACAAACATAAAGGCTGGTATACGACTTGTTCACGGTGATATTGTGTTACTGCACTTATTTTGAGTAAAGTTTATCAGTATTAGATTAAAATGCTATAGGATACTACAGTTCACTGAGTATACTAGTACTATATTATTGTATGATACGCTAAATGTATTTAGTCAATATCCTTAACCACAAAGCTATAAATGTTCAAGTATATATACTATCATATTGATCATATCATGTACACTGGCAATACCGACACTCGTTGTGACCAAGATAATATGCCGGTTTTGAAAGTGCCGGTTTATTCAACTAATGTAAACTACATGGTCACTGCCGATATACGCAGATTGCCGGAGTACAAAGATGCCGGCATAGCCAGAGTGCATTGAATATGGACACATTCGACCACTGATAATCCCCGCTTCAACAAGTTTGTCAAACTCTTTTTCTTGTCGTCATAGTAACCGAGATTGACCTAATTGTACACCAATTTGTCACCCTTTCAAACCCGCCCTTTCTCCCAATATACGACGAATACTTTTATATGAATCACTTTGTATTCGTGGTAAGAAAACATGTATTTTCACATGTAATATACTTTCTGGTGTAAGCTTGAGATGTACATGTATATGAAAATGCAATATGAAATAAAACAGAATACTGTAATTATTTGCAACCTGAATTAATTCATGTGTGTGTGTGTGTGTGTGTGTGTGTGTGTGTGTGTTCCATGAGGAATAAAGATAATATAGTTGTGAGGATTTATGAGCACAATATAAATAAGCCGGTATCGCCAAGCAATAATTATGTGTCATGAGCTGAGAAGCTTCAAGTTATATGTACCTCTCACATGGCTATACTACTCATAAAATTGTCCTCGTCAACTAACTAGGCCAACTTTATCATTATAACTTAGGAAAGTTGCGGAAATGTCGTCTAAATGTCGCGGTGAGCATGACAGACTGTCTGTGCATCAACTGCTAGGAGGTCAGACCAGGTCAGAGGTTAGAACAGGTCAAATAACCGAGCACCTGTCCTATAGCGGGTTTTTTGTTGTTGTGAATCTATGTAGAGTCTGTCTACCTATTCAAGATATGTGCATTGTGTACACCAGGCCTCCATCATGTCGACGCACAACTGACAATTCGATGGCATTAATGAGTATATAGTGGTATGCCAGGCCACACACACACAAACACACACACATACACCACACACACACATACACCACACACACACACACACACACACACACCACACACACATACATACACACACACACACCACACACACATACACACACAAACACACAAACACATACACCACACACACACACACACACACACACACACACACACACACACAAACAAACCACACACACACACACACACATTCTAATTAGAGTAAAATCAGTATATATACTAGTATAAAGCATTTACTATGAATATAATTAAAGGTTTATTCACATAATGCGATGATTTACACGATACTGTACACACACACACACACACACACACACACACACACACACCCACACACACACACACACACACACACACACACCACACACACACACACACACACACTTAGACATATACTAATATATGATTTGTGTCACACTGCTATCATTACCAACCAAACGGAACGTTTGACATCTTTCTTAAACAAAATATGTAAATATTTCTATAAATTCATTATTACGGAAATATTATTAACATTACTTGATCCGGTGCATTATCTATAATGTACTTGCATACACAGAAGCTATAAGTTTATCATTGACAATTTGGGTGTGGCCGGGGTTATCGGCAGGTCACAGATGTTTACTAAGTGTAACCAGGATGAACCAGAACTAATAGTGTTCCACACCATCTCCCGAGAAGTATGAAAACAAGTAATCTGTCTTTTGGATTGATCACGGATAAACATGTACATGTAAATCAATTCGAGGTTTATTTCGGAACGAGACAAAATTGATATTTTGGGAACTGAATCACATTTTAAAATAATATATACATAATATAGGAGTTTGGGAGTGCAAGAAACACATGGTATAAATATAAATATTTTCTCTAGTGCAATAACACAATAGAGTATATAATTGTATTCATACGCGATATCAAAGTCTTTTTTGACCTCTTTTAGAGCTTCTTCTTGGGAAATAATTTTTCGAATATAAAATTTAAACATTTCTTCAATTAAATTTGCAAACACATGTATTAATATGTACACTTTTACTTGCAATTATATTTTGTCCGCGTGCTTTAACTAGGTTCCCAAGACATTTGTCTAGTATAATGTTTGTGAATGAAAATCTATATTACAATAGTTTCTACAGTTATGTGATAAATAGAATCTTACATAATATCAGTATTATCAGTATTATGACCACTCATATGAGAACCTCTCTCTCTTTTTTTTCTCTCTCTCTCTCTCTCTCTCTCTCTCTCTCTCTCTCTCTCTCTCTCTCTCTGTCTCTCTGTCTCTCTGTCTCTGTCTCTCTCATTCTGCCATTTTTGTTCTAGTAAGATATTTGCACGTGGAAAGTCACCATAATATCAGTATTATCAGTATTATGACCACTCATATAAGAACCTTCTCTCTCTCTCTCTCTCTCTCTCTCTCACACACACACACACACTCTCTCTCTGTCTCTCTCTCTGTCTCTCTCTCTGTCTCTCTCTCTCTCTCTCTCTCTCTCTCTCTCTCATTCTGCCATTTCTGTTCTAGTAAGATATTTGCACGTGGAAAGTCACCACCTTCCCTAATATAACAAATATCTGGAAGCATATATACACGGTATCGAAGTACACCTAGCTTTCTTGAACGGAAACAAAACTAGGCCTCCAGCTACTTGTTTCTCTACGTTTCTCTAGCGTCCATGTTTGTTCAGTATTAGAGAGCAAACAAGCCAGTCACCCCCTCGATATCACCATTCACATTGGTAATAGCACGGAGTTCAACACAGAAGTCAAAGTACACCACTCGAAACCACACCACAAGTAACCGTCATTTAAACAAATGTATACCCGTGTCACATTTTGCCAGGTAGGTGTTTAACAGTAGGTATGAACATACGATAGACCAGTATTGCTTACCCAGTAATAATAGTTAAGATGATTATTTTTGTTACTGCAGTATAAATGTCCTCTTGTTAGGTTCTACGTTGACGAGTAATGATGAAGGGGTTGAGAATGTATATTATGCATTTTATGGACTTGTTTAACGTGCTTTTGACATGTTTATGTGAAGCAAGACGTCACGCAGACATATTTCTCTAGAGGCGGTGGACTCTTTTACAAAATTACATGTAAATATGCATGTAATAGCGACCAATATATATATTTTTTTTATTGTAGTTTTAGATAAAATATTCAATAAACTATTAGTATTAGAGTATTTATTAAAGAATCATGATGAATACAATTCAGAATATTGACATTTATAGTCAAACATATCACCATAAACACTTACATTCAGGCATAGTATCATAAACACTTACCGTGGGACATATCATCATAAACATTCACCATGGGGCATATCATCATAAACACTTACAGTGGGACATATCATCATAAACACTTCCAGTGGGACATATCATCATAAACACTTGCAGTTGGACATATCATCATAAACACGTATAATTGGACATATCATCATAAACACTTACAGTGGGACATATCATCATAAACACTTAGTGGGACATTCAGTGTATAACCACAACATACGTTATGTAGAACTAATAGTCAGGTGGCTGAGCCACCATCGTAACACGCTGCATAAAAGCATAAAACTGTGCACACTTACTGGGAATAATGTATATAAACATAATCAGTGGCGGTGCCCGGCCTTGGTGACCTACCTTTATCAAAATCCATTATGACCGCCAAATATACAAATAATCATATATAAAAAAAATTCATGGCACGATGGAATAAAGCATTTTACTTTGCAAACTTTTGGGAAATAATGCATATATACATAATTAGTGATGGTTACCTACCCTTCTAAAAATCCAAAATGGCCGCTTTGAGACTACGCTTGATTATTTCCAAAGGTAAATCTAATTTAAGACTGTCATGTTATGGTTGTTATCCATATGCAGGCTTGGTAGATGCTTCGAGTTGTGTGCAGAGCTTCCTATGTTGTATCATCTTCTATCACTATCCTGATCAGAATATGCTTACCATGTTCTGAGTCTTAATGGTGGCACCATAGAGTTCCGTATCATGTACACTAATGGTTTAATATTCCTTGAAACTGAGCATTCTTCACAATCGGTCAGGTATCAGTAAAAGAATCGACATGACAATCTCGAAGTTTCGCTCAAACTAATTGCTTCCTTTTAATGATGGTACCTACTTTCATTGTGAACCAGGAGTGTGTTCCTGCAATCACAGACTACACCTGGTCTGGCTAATGCATGCATGGATGGGTTCCAGGTTTCAACTTGGCTGAGGAAATCCTGAGAATATCTAGCATTCTTTTCTGTTCCACACTGAGACACATACTAAAAACTTGTGTTGTGACTCTAGGCATGAATTCATTTTAAAACTTGCTTCTTTTCACTAAGTAGGGAGCAACATAAATGTTTACATTATTTCCCCAGAAAGTGTGCAAGGGGCATAATTGTTTCCCCAGCCTGGAATTGTGTTCATGGTCTCTGCATATCCAAGGGAACTAAGACACTCTTTTCATATAGCATGTGTGGAGTTCAGTCTAAACATGTAGATTCCATCTTTAACATTGTTGATAACGATTTTAAAAAACTAAAAAACTCATAAAAACTCAGTTAATTAAAAACGAATCGACAATATTTCCTGGTTGAATCACCTGTCAGTTCTATACACATATGCAGCGATTTGTGTAGGCTTTTATAAACATCTGATATATTTTGCCTCAATGGCGTTTAAACCGCCTACAACATGCTAATATCACATGATTTTAGAGATTTATCAGTGTAGAGAAGTAAGAATTAATTTTACCGTGCATGTTACCTGATACTGATTGCTAATAATTGAACTCAGATAGGTCAAATCAAACCTTCTCTGTTTAAATTGTCGTGTTTTGATTGCATATTGATCTACGTTAGAGATCGCCAAATAGTAACACTGGCCAAGATCTCCGAGTGGGACTTTGGGACGACTTGAATTTCCAATCAAACTGATCATAGGGCATGTGCATGAACACGTGTTTCGACTAATTTTGGCTATGAAGGAAAGTGACATTAGTTGCTCTGAATGCAGAGAAATGTAATGAAATGAAATGGTTATCTCCACAAATAATGCAACTGTGCCAATTCACTGTCCCACACTGAAAATTCACTCTCTACAGCTTAACACTACACTCAAACAATACACTCACAAATGTGTTTATCAGTAGGGGCTTGGTACTCTATAGTGTGCTAGCATTACCAGCCGGTGGAAAACTGTTTTAGCACAAGCAAGGCATGTGCACACAAAACATGCAAGCAGTGATAATAATGAAATAATCTTGAAAGCAGCTTTAACCGTCCAGTCTAAAAATAAATTTCACTTGAAGTTGCTGAAGTTTGAAGCTTTTGTAAATGGCTGTAAGGAAAGTAGTATCTATATTATGTTATCATAAGCATCTAACGTGTCATAAACCTCTAAAAGAAACTTCTGTGTTGGAATTTTCCATATAATAGGTTGTTACCTTTAAGGAAATTGATTAAATATGAGACTCTACTGTCATTACTTGCTTTTATGTAATGGTATTGCACTGCGATATGTATTGAAGGTGCACAAAGGTGAAAAATGAGAGTAGATACATGACAACATATTCCAGTGACAAGATCACTGTGAACTTCAGAGGTCATGAAAAGAACTTGAAAAAACTCGACAAATAAGTATCGCAGGCCGGGCACCACCATATGAAATGTTTGTTAGTGATGTCAACATTGGTTGTAGCAAGTCTGGTGCTCTAATCCAGCATGTCGAGATTACACAACAAAGGACCTAAGCCACTAGACTATAAAGCAACAACTGTCCATCAATGTCTATAATAATTAGTACTATGGCAACACAAATCTGTATCGAAATTTGTATCGAGTGATTGGTGATTATTATTACACGGCCATGATAGAATGATAACGAGAATTGATTTCGTTACATAAGTCATCTACTTATATTATAGGGATTGCATCATATACCTATAACACTCTGGTTAATATTCTTCTATATATAGTAAGAGAAGAAAAAAACATGTCCCGACATGTCATATCCACAGTATATTAGTCATAATTTGTCTTCCTCATTTTATTTTCCTTGTTAAAATTGTTTAAATAGAGATAACGGACGAGTCTGTTATACCATGTCAGTATCTATTTGTGTAATAGGGATTGGTCGCAGGTATACACTGTAATTGTACCATCATACCGCACTAATCTATGTGGAATTTCCTGTCTGCAACAACATACTTCAAATAATATAACCAAAAGAAATGAGATATATTGTTGTGAATACATTACTAAAAGTCAGACACGCTATTCTAAAGAGAACAAGATATAAATAGAATATACCGGTAGTACTAGTAAATAACACAATGTGGTTCAGAGGCATATTAGTTTTTGTTAAGGTTCTTGACACTAACTCGTTATATCATGTATTTTAGATACGCTTGAGTAAATATTTGGAACGATATGACAACCACGAGAGATATGTCTCCAGTAGCATTGATTTTAATACACGAACACACCGCATCAATATTAATATTATGAAAATATGATGATGGAATTGAAGCTTTCTTGGTCCAAATCTTAATAGCAAGACATAAAGTATGAAATCTAGGCAGGATATATATATATAAAGAATATTAAAGCTTTTGCTAGAGAAGAACATTTTCCATTGAAAAATACTTGTCAATTGAATTGTTCATTTCGATCTACATCCCGGCATTACTTGATTCCAGAGCTTTACTACCTCTTAATAAAATAAATAAATAAATAAATATATAGTCCATTTATAAAGCGCATGACTTCAAGCTAATACATGTTCGAAGCGTATACAAATCTAGCACGCGGTTATCGCTCACATATATGACTGGTTCAAGTCTGGTAAGCATGTACTATATAGCACATCCATCCAAGCGACAACATTTGACTTACATATACTTATTAATGTCAAACAAAATCAAGATTACGAAAAGAAATGTGGGTGTTACCGTTGTCGTATATAAACTCACCAGCCCCAGTAATGATCAGTATAACTATATTACAGTAAAGTTTACAGTTTATATACAGTAAATATCGCCTTTACGCACCTAGGTCACCATTGAGGTTTATTTCTGCATACATAATATTAACGTTTTCAATGAGAAGTTTATGTTTGATAGCCATTTAGAATTTCCAGTAAAACTCCACCGAAGAAAGTATTCCATTGAAACAAACGCATTGACCTGTTGGCTCAGACATAAGTTAAATTCAATTGTTGTCATTTAATCCACGACCTACTTTAACATACACGTACATCAAAGACGAGATAGACACATGTTATATGTACACAGGTATGTGAGGGGATGAGATTATCTCTACACCACGTACACAGGGTAATTGACTCGTCTCTGTACATGCCTTGCTCGTCAAACACCCCGTAAACTGCGACACCTGTATACAAACATCGCAGTAGGATGTATGGGTGTGGTTATTTACCTTCAGACCCTATAGCTAGTGTACATACATACAACATACATACTGGCTGTCAACTATAGCTATTGTACATACATACAACATACATACTGGCTGTCAACTATAGCTAGTGTACATACATACAACATGCATACTGGCTGTCAACTATAGCTAGTGTACATACATACAACATACATACTGGCTGTCAACTATAGCTATTGTACATACATACTACATATATACTGGCTGTCAACTATAGCTAGTGTACATACATACAACATACATACTGGCTGTCAACTATAGCTAGTGTACATCATACAACATGCATACTGGCTGTCAACTATAGCTATTGTACATACATACAACATGCATAATGGCTGTCAACTGCCTGAGAATTGTATAGTAATTAACTATGTACATAATACTTTTTTCATCGAACTGTATGGTTCAGTAAAGCAGTACTACTACTACTACTACTACTACTACTACTACTACTACTACTACTACTACTACTACTACTATTATTATTACTACTACTACTACTACTACTACTACCATTACTACTACTACTAATAATACTAATACTAATAATATTACGACTACTACTACTACTACTACTACTACTACGTATTATTATTTCCTTGGTCTGGCAGTATCAGGTTTACTGCAAAATTCCGCGCTACATATGTTGCGGGTTTCCTCCTGACGTAAAGCACAGAACTTTGAATAATTATAGTAAAATGTTAATTAATCTATCTATATAATAGATATATATTATATATAGATAGATTATATAACATTTTATTATAATTATTCAGTCCTGTGCATAAATTGACAAGCCGTGTTATAATTGAAAGAATCTTGAAAGCGGGTTTCAACCCCATTTAAAAACAAAAACAAATAAAAACCGTATAGATATTATTATTATTATTATTATTATTATTATTATGGTGTATTTTCAGATTGACCTTTGACTCTCCCGACTTTCAAGATGGACGTCAAGGACGACAACAATCACCTGGAGGCCATCAGCAAGGCCATGAACAAGTTCCGGGATTACGTCATCCACGTCATGTCCTTTCTCTTGTACCGCTTGACTCGCTCCATAATCGTTACCTTCCAGAAGTTCACCTGGGCTGTTACGGGCGTCGAGAGAATTCGACGGGACGCCAAGCGTGGATTGCAATTCAAGCACAGTGCGCATGTGCAGTCCATTTACTGGAAGCGGAAGTTCCTTCCGAAGACGATAGCAGACCCGAATAATTTCATCGCGCTCCACAGCGAGTTCAAACATCCAACATACGTGTTAAAGCAGCACGTCTCTCTGTATTGTATGACTAAGGACGAGGCCATATTCGTGGAAACTCCAGAGGGTGTGAATATATACCAGGACAAGAGTAACAAGCCTTTCTATGAGACGCAATTTGAACATGCAACTAAGCTGATCTCGATGCCGTTGGAGTCCTTCCACAAAATAGCGTCGGATGTTGGCGATCCGCGGACGAGAGTCATCTGGTTCTCCAGCACTAGTCACTGTGGCTCGACTCTGATGGCTCAGGTGTTCTCCAGAGTTCCAGGAATGCTGGTCATCTCGGAGCCAGATGCCATTACCAATCTGGGATTCTTACGGAAGTACGAATACCTGAAGAAAGGAGAGTACGATCAACTCCTTGCGAGTTCAGTTCGCCTGCTGTGCAAGCCGAACGACAGAGCAGGAATGATATGCATCAAAACCCGCTCGTGTGCTACTCGTCAAGTCGAGGACATTGCACAGAAGTTCCCCAGGATAAGGCACGTATTCATGTACAGAAACAGTCTCAAAACTCTGGCATCGTCTCTAAATCTTCTCCAGGTCGATCCTGCGGCGAAAGCGATGAAATTCATCATGGACAACAACATCCTGTCCACGGTTCTGCCTTTCTTCAGAACCATCACCTACAACTTCTACGTCAGACTCAACGAGAAGAACTTCGACGCCCTCAAACCTTCCAAGATGTCCACGGTGGGGATCTTCACGGCGGCGTGGGCGGCTGGGGTCGCCAAGGTCGTGGAGAACAGGGAGCGAGGCTTCCACATCCTGCCCGTCCTGTACGAAGACATTATGAAGGACCCCAGGAGGTTCTGCTCCATGCTGTTCGACTTCTTAGACATTAGGAAGGAATCTCTGAACGTGGCTCTGGAGGCGTTCAAAGTGGATTCTCAGAAAAGCTCCATGTACGGACTGGTAACCACGGACACCCGACGTGCGATACCAGCAGACAGTAGGGTAGAGGCCGATGCCATTCTGAAGAGATATGGACTTCCTAAGTTGGGAGAACGGTTTGAAATTCCGGGATTACTTAAATGTGACTAGGAATTATTCTTAATGCGTATAGTTTGGGGAACTATCAGATGGCTATAAAACAAACAACAAGTGCATAAAAAATATTGATAATTAGTATTACGTTAACATATTTGTGGAATGGTGCGCGTCCTTTTGGAGTTTATGAAATATGGATGAACAGAATATGTGAAACTTATCTAGTCGTGTCTAATAATTTGTAGTATACAACAACATCATCTACTGAAATAATTTGCTTGAAGCGTTTTAAATATAAGGTCCGCAGTAAAATAAACAGGCCAGTTATACTATTATTAACGCATGTAGACAACAAAATAGAGCGATAGACAGCAAAATAGAGCCACGATTGGTATTGAATAATTCTAGTCTTGTTTTTATGAATATGTGCCATTGTTTTCCTTCATAATTGTCAACAAATATTCATCTAGTATTCATCTAGTTTCCGGCTAGGATTGTTAACTGCTCATGTTGAAGGTTTCAATGAAAATAACGTCCTGTTACTTCACTCAAAAATAGTAGATGAATTATTATTACGGATAATAACTATACCAATAAAATGTCTTCATAGACTCAAAAAGTAGACAGCTCGTTTCTATTTTTTAAGCCGTAATGAGCATCTTCAGGTAAATATTAGGCACTATAATTTTATATTTTATATAATTTTATATAATACTATAGTATGTACTTTATGCTAAAAATATCATTCCATAGGATCATGATTCACCTAAATATATAATTTCATCGCAATGTTTGTGTGAGGTTCTTGTCTGCTTATATCATGTCTCATCATCATTTCTATCGATGTGTTGTAGTTGTCTTGTCATGTCATATAACATACCATAGAATTAAGACTAAATTATTATTTATGTATATCAAATTGTGATGGTGCTAATAATTTCATATCAAATCATGGTACAAGGAACTTCCGGCATTTCCGCTTAATTTAGAATTAAGGTAATTTGTGAATTCTAATTATACCTTTCGTTTAGTCGTGCTAGTACAGTAAAAAGTAAAACATAACCATCATTTTATATTAAAAGCGTCTGTCCGTATACCTTTCCAATGGACGCGGTTATTTTGATACCCATAAACCTTCTATACCATTCTCGTCGCAAATGGGTGAAAGATTCCCGCAGCGACGTAAAACTCCATAATCACTCATTCAAGGTTGAACAATATCCATTGTTTCGCATCATCTAACTTGTTATTCTGTATGTACCGGTATGCTTTCGTGTAAGCTATTTTACATATTATTGTAAATTCATTTTGCTAACGAAGCTTGTGTTGACTTGAAATATGATGTATATTTTTGGGGGACTTATGCCATGTGCGACTTCCTAAAGTATAATAAATGTGGAAATTATTCTGATCTGCTTTTCATTTTGTAAGTATATAACTCCATCATGTTATTTATATTAGCCACGATATTTTCACCATATTTGTTGCGATATATACACGATGTCTACTGTACGGGAAATTCTCGCACATGTCATATACAAGAGTATTTTACTGGTGACTCTGAAATGAATAAAGTCCCAGCAATATATTCTCCTGGAAGAACGATGGGCCAAAAGAAACAGTCAAATGCCCATGCTCGTATATCTCAGAATGTCCCAGAAAAAAACACCTCTCCAACACACTACCTGCCCAACGCATGACCCCGTGACCAGCATTTGATATTTGAAGAACCTATTTCCATTTTCTGATAAACAGTCCCATCATCTGTCCAGCGTGATCCGTTTTATTAATTATTTTGGGGGTTTATATTAAGGTTTAGAGCCGCTTTCAGTATCCTTAGAGCCGTTTTCAAGATTCTTTCACATATATCACGGCTTGTCAGTTTAGGGCAGGAGGAAGCCCGTATATAACATCCGTAGCGCGGCTATGATGGCCCTGAATTGTACGAGCTGTCGGTAGAGGGTGAGATCGTATATTTTATTCAATAGTGTAAAGCACGCACATAAAAAACATTCCCTTACCAACAACATTGTTAGTTTGTCTACTTTTCAATAAACATATTTCGGTCAACTGAACGTACTCGGGCATTTTGCCGACATGCCATCTGGCACTTACATAACAGAGTAGAATCCGGTAAAGTCTTATCTTGCTAGCCACATACCTACCTACATGCAGATATCTCAGTCACGTGGCCATTGAGAATTCAATAGAAGTGATTCGTCTGCGAGACCACGTGGCTGCGAGACTCACTGGCTGTGGAGAAAGGAACACATAATCATGATGAATATGTTAATATTCTGCAGCATCGTTTTGGCATACGCACATGCCGCTTCCGTCAGGACAGGTACGTGAGACTTAATAGGCCTAAGTGAAGACATGGTGTTACTCGCTGATCACAATAGTAGGCTATTACCGTGCTATGCTACAGTTGAAGTACATTATATATACATAATTTACATGAAGATATTTCTGAATGATTTCGTCATATGAACATATTCAACATAATTCAACAGTATTGTTCTTTATAGAATTTTGTAATATGTAAATTAAATAATATCTAAATTGACAGTAATGTTTCTTCTACTTTTGAAATAGAAGCGTTCGATCAATCTTTGGTTTCCTGGCACCGAGATTACGACACTTTTTGAGTACGAATTGATGCTCAAACTCAAACTGTATATGGGGATTTGTGAACTAAACGTTGCTGCGCATGAAATCGTACTAAAACAATGTCGTAATCTAAGGGCCTGCTATAGTAAAAGCATGGTATACGCCCTTATTAAATGATTTATGCGGGGACTATTGATTGTACGACTCTTTCATGAATCGCACGTCTGAAGCGGACATAAAACAACTGATTTATGATCATGCTGAGCGCCGTGGTTGGAACAGTGCGATATTTAGACAGGTTATGAGCTCGAATCTTGACCGGGGACTTCTCGCCAGGAAACTGACGTCAGACCTCCCCAGTGAATACAATGCAAATTCCACGTGCATATATTCACTCCGATTTTAACATACATGTACCAGCTTTTAACAAAAAGCTTGAATATGTAGTAAAAATTTGTTTTGGAAATTTTGGTCTTAATTGGACGTGAGAAATTCAATATATTCGTGTTGTACTACATGCTGACATAGTGTAACATATATGTAGTTCTTAATATTAAAACAAACATCCCAAAACAAATTACCCTTCGACTATGAGGTACCGTAAACATCAAACATAGCCAAAACAATGTATATGGGAACGGCCTTCTGTGCTTTGACTATAATCCAAAGTTTCTTATCAGTTTATTCAAACATTATGATATTCCGATATTCTTAGTATTTCTATATATACCACATAGTAAATTGATAACAAATTCAATAATTTCCTGTTAACTAAAAATACAAAAGATTTATGAATTATATATAAAAGTATAGACATACAAGTAATGTTGAATTTCTTGTTGAACTCGGATATAAGAAAATGCATTGCTTATTGTATAATAATTTAATAATAAAAAATAATAATATAATTTATTTATTTCTTTACCAGAAAGACAAGATAATGGAGGTACGTACTATGATAAACTACATTATATTTATGTTATATGTGATGGTTTACATATCGTTGTATATGCTGTGTTGTATTTGTACATTTATTTGTATGCAATTATTTGTAAATGTATGTTATATGTAAAAATATTTGTACATGTATATTATGTAATTTAATTGTACAATTATACATTTGTATGTATATAATTATTTATTCTAATGTGATTGTATTGGTATACACACATCTTTATATATATGTGCTATATGATCGTATACATTTGTTGCGCACAAACGACCTGGGATGTCTCTACAATGGTGTTTTCGAGTACATCGGAAGCAGCTTTGCAAGTCTGGATGGATGTAACAAGTGCACATGTGATATCACGGGAATTCAGTGTTCTGCATCTCATTGTGCAACTGCAAGACCACCTCAAGGTAAGGGAGGTACTATATAGACCACCTCAAGGTAAGGAGGTACTACATGTAAGTTAAACCAGTGCAAATCTCACATATCCTATTACAATGGCGCCCAACCTAAGCTTAACGTGAGTGAATGAGTGAGTGAGTGATTATGGAGTTTAACGTCGCTGCGGGAATCTTTCACCCATTTGCGACGATTTAAACAAGGTAACAATCGTGACAAATATTTCTGATTTGATTTATGTTAAGAATGTCTAAGGCTTGTCCTACATGAATAGGGCCTACTATACCATACCTTCGGCTACATGGTGAGACAGGTACACGATGAGACAGGTTCTAGCCATATCTTCCATTAAGAGGAAAACCAAACCCGGTACATGAAGTTATTCAAGTATCAATTGAACATTCGGTAGTACACGCTCTTGGTATATCGTCTGAAATACTCTGTGTATATGACAATACATTCATTGACTATAATTATTTAGTTTGTACTTGTGATCGTATGTTCTTATGTTGGTGACGTTAGAGCAGGGTTCATGCATCGACCCTGCTACCAACCAGCAATACCGGAGCGGCGTGGTCTTCCTGGCATTGGATGGTTGCACGGCATGCAAATGCACGAATGGGGCATTAACATGTAGCAGAGCTGCTTGCATCAACACTGAGACTGTACCTCCTATGCAGTCCGGGGGAAAATGTAATGGCATCCACATTGGTATGGATTTCAATTTTTGGGTTCACGTATTGATATCTGCCCATGTTAATGGCTTTTATGTTTAGACAATGTACAATGTCGTAACCACACATAGAAAGTGAGCATAGTTTCAATGCATTTATACATTTTCATTACAGCTTTAGCATATGCAATAACATCGTATACTAGTATATCTGAATATATGTATATATCTGTATATGGTCTCTGGACAAACAGGTCCATTGTATTTGCCAGAATGTTCTGCAAAATCTTTTATATGAACTTCATCATCTCTAAACAAATTGGTGTCAAGCTTAAAACATGTATCGGATTTTTGGCATTATATCTTGCGAATTTTACAATAATAATGTAAATAATAACATTGGTTACTTCTAAAGCGCACTATTCCTCACTTTTTATTTACAGCTTGCTCAAAGCGCTACAATATATACAGATTTAAAATAGCAACCCCAGCGTTGTCCTAATAACTTAACTATTAAATAATGTAAATATGCTGTTGCTTAGGAACAGGAACTCATCCGGGCGGAAACTCTCATACCGGAAGTACGTGCTACGACAACGTACAGCACTGTTTCCATGCCGACGGGGATTCCTTCAAAAGTGGTTGCAACACATGCACCTGCAGCACAGGGCTGTTGAAGTGCACCAAGAACCAATGCATTGCCGCCGGTATGTACATGGACGACTGCTTGAACTGGAAGATATTTCCTAATCATGATACTCAAGAAAACAATTTAAGCATCACCCTACCTGAACGATCAGTATGATCGCCTCCATTGCACTCAGTTTGTAATGTAGTAATTAGAGCAAAATTCTCATAAATGTTCAATGAAGCACTCATTTTTTTTTGGATTGGGGTTTTAAGTCGCTTTCAAGATTCTTTCACTTATAACACGACTTGTCAGTTTAGGGCAGGAGGAAACCCGCAACATCAGTAGCGCTGAATGTTGCAGTAAACCTGCGAGCATCGGCTGGTACTGACAAGACCAAGGATGATAACTGCATTGCCACTCTATAGACATTGCATCCTATCAATATCGCATCAGAAAGGCGACTTTCGCGGACATTGATGCCAGGCCCCTGGGGCGGGATTTCAACCTGGAACCTTTGGCTCCGAAGTCCAATGTTCTACCACTGCGCTACCACCCGCCTGCTTTCAAAAAACTAACATACTAATAATTAACAATTGACAATTGACAGCGTCAATGCAATAAATCCGTACAAAGCAAATCTTAAATGAAGACAAATCAAGACAATGATCGTCAATGGGACGTGATCGTGGATTCGTCTCTCATTTTCGAGTTATAAGCCGTGGGCTATATGCCACTGTGGGCTTTCGGGCGATATATTTTTCAAAATTGCCTAATTAGACCCCCTGTTTTCTATACCGTGTGGTGTTGCAGGCTATATGCAGGAAATAATAGTACCTAGAATTCTTGTTTCCAATGCAACACAACACTGATACCTACCATAGTGGCTGCAGCTACGTTCACATTTATCAGTTGCCATAACCGCTGGAACGAGAAGCATTATCCAATCAGAATTCATGAAACATTATCCAATCAGAATTCATGAAACATTACCCAATGAGAATTCAGTCATGGCTTATATCATAAAACATAAGTCCTGGCTGTTAGTTGTACCAGGCTTATGAAAAGATTGTTTGTTGATTTGTGGTTTAAAGCCACTTTCAAGATTGTTTCACTCACATCATGGCTTACATGCATATGTACTGCTTGTAATAGTCTGGATTTCCACTAGTTTTTATAGTAGTAGCTCACTGGAATATCATGCCGCAGATAGAACATGGATACCCACCCCACTCAGACACAGTATACGATTCCAAGCCGACCAGTCCTTGCTTTACCCCATTAATGACGAGTGCCAAGCAGGGGAACAACAAGTATCATCTAAACATCTTTTCGTATGACGTGACCGGGGATCGAACCCGCCACGTTCCGCACTCCAGGCTGACAGTATATTATGCCACGGAGCCACGAGTGAGCGAGTGAATTATTGCTTTACATCACAGCGGGAATCTTTCACACATACGTAACGATAATCGGAGCCACGAAAAAACATTGGATTTAATAGAATTAGACACGTCAGAAAGGAGTTTCCAACACACATTGTGCCTCTCAAGCTAAGAATTTCTAAATTTACATCAAATTTATTGTACAAAATACAGCTATCATAATGTCATCATCAAGAGGTGATATCGTGATCGTGGAAGATACTCACTTCTTGTGAAACATCAAGGAAGTATTTGGGGTATTCATACATCACGCCAACATTGTTAACTGGAAATGAACAAAAGAAAATAATGTGAATGAAAATATTAGTTCCTTGAGCTGGCACTGAACAGCACCATGAAGTATATGAAGTATTATTTAAATGAAGTATTATTTAATGAAGTATTATTTAAATGAAGTATTATTTAACATCACTTGCAAACAATTCTTCAGCTATCCATGGAGAACATTTGTAGCAAACAGCAACTTTGATCAATGTAAATATTTGGAATGTGTATATTGCTAGCAACATTTGGAGCGAGTGAATGAATTAATGTTTTACCTCACAGCAGGAATCTTTCACACATGTGATGAATGATATTTAATTGTACTATAGATGGGTATAAATGGCTATAAATGAAATGAAGCATGAAAAATAGTTTAGAATAGTCCCAATAATTTAACAAGTACCTAATATTCCTACGGCTTTATCCCCAATTCCCGATTTAATCCGTTGGTATATTTCATCACTCCTCTCATTGAAGTCGACAGCGATTGCACATGTCCGGACATTGAACTGCTCCTCTGAAAGACAAAAGAAAGTAACTTTAGTACAATCTAGGACAGGAAAACAATAAAGTTCAAATAATGCTATAGTAATATACTAACATTTTTTATTGAAACACAATCACATCTTACAACTTTCTTGTATGTTTTCTAAAAGTATTACAATTTCCGGCGATTGTTTTTTCTTAAATTGTATTTTACAATAGTCATAATTAATATATCCTTCACAAGCCTATTAATTTATTTTTTTTTAAATTGGGGTTTACACCTGCTTTCAAGATTCTTTCACTTATATCATGGGTTGTCAGTTTAGGGCAGGAGGAAACCTACAACATCGGTAGCGCTGAATGTTGCAGTAAACCTGCGAGCATCGGCTGGTACTGACAAGACCAAGGAAGATAACTGCATTAATATGTAAATCTATATATACCTTAATATGTAAATCTATATATACCTATGTCCTTGGCCGCCTTGTAAAGCCGCCTCTCCCCACGACTGATGAGGATGATATTGAGACCACGGCTGGCGAGTTCCTGGGCATACGCCTTGCCAATCCCCTCACTGCTTCCTGTCACAACTGAAATAGAATGCGACATTTGTGCAATGTGACATTGATATACATGGGTTTTTTTGTGTTTCTTTTTGTATTAATTGAGGTTTAGAGTCGCTTTCAAGATTCTTTCACTTATATCACGACTTGTCAGTTTAGGGCAGGAGGAAACCCG
>JAUTBT010028230.1:0-19366 GCA_032361225.1 Lepetodrilus schrolli
CACATGCTCTTGAAATGAGTCTATGGTGATCGAATTCAGGACTACCACATTTTGGTGCCATATTATTCAAACATAGTGACCGTGTGACCAAACGTGTGACCGAAATGCTAATTTTATATATGATATCCGGACATTATATGGATTTGGGGGCATATAGGGTCCGACTAGCAAATACCCGTAGATAGCCATGATTTAAGTAGGCATAATGAACTGTGTTTCGAGGATGTGATTCACCGGATGGTCGTTTCTTCGCTTCGGAAGTCATTTCAGTCACTTTTTAAGTTAATCAGCATAAAGGTCTAGTCCATCATTTCAGAATACATGCTTGTGTTGTCAGTGCCATCAAGCGGCGTTCGCAGGTTTACTGCAACACTATGTGCTACCGGTCTTAAAATCTGGCAAGCAGCGATATGAGCGAAATGCTATGGAAAACGGCACACCATGCCAGAAAAAAATATATCCAAACACGCGCAACTACCAACATTTTTATAAAATTACTTACAATATCGAAGTATTTCATCACAGAATAAAAGTTAACTATATTATAATCAATCAACAATTATCTTTCCTCTTTCGAATACAGCTGCACCTAGGTCCGATGTCGGGGTAGCATCATCAGCAAATACAGAATACAAGCGACACGTGGTGGAGGTCGGGCCGTAGATGACAGAATAGCACGTGTTAGACAGAGAACATTCTTGTAGACGCCTGTAAACGTCAGACACTAACTGTGTTGTAATTAGGCTGTTGGTGAATGCCTTGTTATCCAAATCCTTCTCTTTGTAAATTTAGTTTTAGCTGCAGTAAGTGATGCCATCATTAAAATGACGGTAGCTGTTAGTTCAAACCACATGCTTAGATAACTCTGAGCAATAAGCTACTGGTCTCTCCGTATTTTACCAATTCTTTATAATCAACGCCCTCGGCAAATTAACGCGAATACCAAAAGCTGCATCAATAGATTATTGGAAAGTTTCTGTTCATGTCTATTAATACCATGTCATCGGCTACCTTTGGGGAAAACATTGTCGATGGAATAATGACAAAGAACACTCCAGAGTTCTGATTGGTACAGGAACTCATGAATATTGTGAAGAAACTCCTTCATAGCGTTGAGAAAGTTGAATAAGAGGTAAGAAAGATTAGATTGATTTATTGATAGATTTATATATACAATCACGGTTTGTTTACATATTTCATGGTCTAACGTATTTTCCATGATTTATCTACAAGCTATAGTTTCCGCATGTCCTACTGGTTTAAAGCAATTTCATATTTTATATAGCTTTTTTATCTCGCGATTTAAAATATGTGGATGTGTATATGTCACAGTCAATCTCTAAAATCAGGCAGTGTGTAAAATGTTTGAAACTTTCAGTGACTTTCTTTCCACTCAGTCAATTTTTGTAATGCCTGAAATGATAAAATGACTCCCTTTACTTGACAGATTGGCTGGCGTGATTTTGTTGAAAGAAAATGAAGATAATGTGTACATTTTTATAGGTATTCACACAATTCTGTGTTAATACATATAAAAATATATGCAATCCTGTGTGAATATCTACAAAAACGTACGCATTATCTTAAATTGTTTTCATCAAACTCACGCCAGTCAATCTGTCAAATAAAGGCAGTAATTGTTTGTCATTTCAGGCTTGTTAAACATTGCTTGAATGAATTTAAATTCACTGAAAATTTTATACATTTGACACATTGCCTGATTTTAGACATTGACTGTAACATATATCTTTGACGGATTTTAAGTAGGCATTTTGTCCTCTGAATGGAAAACCAAAAAAATATATGACCAATACACTGGACATAGAAGTGAAACCACCGTGAAAGAATCTTGAAAGCGGCTCTAAACTCACAATTAAAAAAATAAGCAAACAAGAGGGACCAACAACGGGCTGACGATGCTGCATTCATTGTAGACAGGTATCCAATTTGGCTTGACGTACGATGTATATACAAATTTATGTTATGTTTTGAATCACTATATATAATGCAGGGCATTGATGTTATTGAAGAAAATGCAATGTTTTTTTCCAACAAGATATGAAGACTTGGACTTAGAGCTAGTTCGATTTTGTTTTGTATGAGCCCTAGTAGAGGAATTGAATTTAATTTAAAACTATTGACTTGTCTTTGATGTTCATGTTGATATTAAATTTTCATGTTGGTTTTGTTTGGATCTTGTTGATTTTTGCTTTGTTTTGTATTTATTTCTGTTGTTTGTTTGTTTTCTTTTGTTTATTTGATGAGAAAGAGAAAGGAAAATCACAATAAAGGAAAGAAAACAACAACAAATGCAATACACCGATTATACTATTAGCATCCATCTTTTAGGGTTTATGAAACTAGCCGAATGTGTGCGCAGATTTCGATATGAGCAATTTCCGCCCATCCATTGTGAACGTTGTAATCACCAAACAAGATACTTTTTTTTGGCCGTCGATTTTGAATGATTTCGTTTATAATTGAGGTCGTTTATATGCAGTGATAAATAAGACAAATGATTGATTTTAATGAATATGCTATAATTTATTCTAATTTGTATATCCTACGTGCAGGAACATTTTGTGAAGGTTGAAGAAATATCAAAGGAAATGTTTTCCATTGACGTACGTGCAATGGCGACCATGAGTTATGGCTGATGACCACTTTTGGCGGACTTTAGATATTTTTTTAGGACTTTAAAAGCATACAATCACAGATTAACTTGTCGTTTTGGACCAAGTACATACACTTTATTGCAGTTTACACTTCCGGTAAAACGAATAATGTACTGTAATATCTCTATTTCCTATAGTCTAATAGACTAAGTGAGATAACTCTAATCATTGAACACGGTCAAAATAGCCTTTCACGACCACTGGTACCATTATAGCTCCGTAACATACATATTAAACAATAATAAAATATGAAAATATTGAAAACCAGTGGAATATGCGGAAAATGTAGCTGGTTATCCAATATACTTGTGTAGACACATCAAATGCTTGCATGTAAAAATACGTTTGACCATGAAATATGTAAACAAACCCGTGGTTGTATGCCTTTAAACATGTTCTGATTTTCTATTCATGTAAAAATAATCAGGATACATCCAAAGATTTAATTTAATATCGAAGCGCAATGAACTAACAAGGTGATTATCGCGTTCAACGTAAAGTGGAAGTGTCCCGTCTGTGCATATTATTTTAAGTTTTCAGTATGTTTTGTCCGTAGCATAATCATATACCAATGACAAGTAATCAAATTTGAATTCCTATGTGAATTAGGGAAATGTAGACGTAAAGATACCAACAGGAAATTTGGTGTCCATAATGAACGACGGAAGTTAGTGACGTCGACATGCCAAGGGAGAGAGGGAGAAAGAGAGAGAGAGAGAGAGAGAGAGAGAGAGAGAGAGGGGGTAGAGAGAGAGAAAGAGAGAGATAGGGGAGGTGGAGAGAGAAGGCGGTTGGGGCGGGGAGATAATATCCTGCTTTCCATACAACCCTACAAACTATCCCATTACGGGGGGAAAAAATCTTTCTACACTGTGGCGCCAGTTCTCTGGAATGATCTCCCAACACATATACAGCTCTCATTAACATTCAACAGATTCAAAGCCCAACTAAAAACCCATCTTTTACTCAGTTTTACCATTAGACACTCCCTTGTAGCGCTTTGAGCATGTACCTTGTGTATGTTATTAATTTTATTTTTGAATTGGAGTTTAGAGCCGCTTTCAATGTTATTTCACTTACATCACAACTTGTCAGTTGTAGTGCAGGAGGAAACCCGCAACATCCGTAGCGCTGAATGTTGCAGTAAACCAGCGAGCACCGGCTTGTACTGACAGACCAAAAAATATCTCCCTAGTATACATGTAGTAAATGAAAACTGTGAGAAAATGTGGATATACACGTAGGAAGTAGGACAGAGCAAGAGTGTCGTATTTCTAAACCTAATACTATAGTAGATAATGCTTAGATAACTTCCCTCTAGATGGAATTGATAAAATAGGCTGTAAATATAAAGGAAACGTTTCCTCATTAATGCAAACCATGTTTCGTAATACGAGAGTATTAATTCATTTTAATAATTAATTAATAAATGAATGCACTAATTAATTAAATACCTTATTACATTAGTCAATAATATATTATTTATTGACTTTCAATGTCGTGCTTTCAAGTTATTTCATGTCCGTACTATTAACATTAATATTTGCAGGGAAACTTCTTTTCAATTGGTCCAAGTGTTATCCTTTAATATAGTTACGTCCAGAAGCAATATTATTTATCACTTTAAACTCCTTTTTATCCAAAAATAAGGTCTGTGGAAAAAAATTGTATGATTCCATGCATGCATTACGAAATAAATACAAAATATTTTGGTAAACTAGATGTCATAACTTTTAACACTTTCACATAAGATCGAAAGTGAAAATGCATATTCTAGTGCTCAATGGGTGGAAATAGGCATAATATGCAGTATGTCTTTTGGTGGTACTGGTGTTTGTTTGAACACCTCTTGTCACATGTCGCCTCTTGCCTATGTTACAAATATATATTGATGTATTGAAGTGTGATCATAAAAAACGTATCAGGTGTAGAAAAATCTCTCCAATATCTTTTGAAATGTGCTCAATGTTGTCTGATCTTTTATGTCTTTCTCTATTCTTGGTCAAGTTGTAAATAATTTGTAAGCAACATGGACATTTGGGATGAAAAATAGTAATTTTGATTAAGGTGTTATTTTCTCGCCCATGTATATTATCTGGAAAAGACATAGTATCTGCTGTAAAGCAAACATGTTGTATATGAATCAATTTTAAATTTCACAATTTCGGACCATTTAAAAACAATTAAGTTGCACTGTACGATTTCAGCACGGTACGCGCGACAGACAGTCAGACAGTCGGGCAGACAAACAGACAGACAGACACATTTATTAATGTCTCACTCATAGCCAACATCATTGTTTTTACAAATAAAAGATCATTGCAATTAAAATTCAATTGTTGAGAGACAAGATGATGAATTATAAAAAGATAAAATTGTATCAGAAATGTACATGAAATTTACAGTAAAATTTAACATTATTACTATTTATACAAAAAAGAAGAATAGTTTATAAAGTGTCATGTGTATACAAGATAGATTACATGTTTAAACAATAAATTAAAACATCCAGCAATGTTGGCTTATGAGACACTGTTATATACAAAAATACACACATATATCATACACACACACACACACACACACACACACACACACACACACACACACACACACACACACACTGTATTAAGATATATACATATAATGTACAATTATAATATTTTAAACATTTTAGTTAAAACAGAAGCTAGCAAGAATTGTAAGGATTCTGCATTCATAATACAAAATTTTTTTTTTCTACAGTTGACAAGTTAAAATGTTTGTTTAAATTAACGAACTTCCCGACGCTTAGATAAAATGTTATTGCATGTTATCTTAACATCAATATATGCACCCTTTCATGATCAGCCCCATCCGCGAACACTAATGACGTATCTGTACTCGATACATTCGCGGTTACAGTATGACAAGGCTGTATTCTCAGTCCAGTGTTGTTCTCATTGTTTATTAATGATTTGGATACAGTAATAACACGCTGTGGTAAAAGTATAAAAATATTGCCTGATTTGTTGGAACGTTTCCTAGTGTTGTTTCTTTATGATGTAATATGTTCAGATGGTGCATGGGGAATTACATAAACTATTGAATGTATTTCGTGAATATTAAATTGTCTGTTAATATGATTTGTCCTATAGAAGTTCATCTTAGAAGTCACTATACGCCAACCAATATAACTTTCGTTATTGTAATGTTGCCTGTTGACAAACATATTATATTAAAAGTGCAATAGTACTAATGCGTTCGTCTGTGCCTGCTATTAAGTAAATCAGTAATGTTGATATATGTATTAATTACCATGTACTGTCCCACATGCAGTCTTGATACTTCCGTAAAATATTATATACGTAATCTATGGACCACTGACCATGCAATATAGATATGATGATGATGATGATTACGACGTTGTTGTTGTCGTTGTTGATGATGCTTATGATAATGATGATGATGATAATAATAATGATGATGAAGTTGAAACACTATATGCGACTTGTAGGTTTCGTTGGCATTGTTCTACAACTCAAGGATACAAGGATTGCGGCTTCGCCCAGGGTATACTTAGTATTCTGTATTTAGGATACATGATATTTGCATCTAAAGCCTCTCGGAGCTAAAGCTCAAGCTTTGCTGATAACATTTTGCACAAAATAAATAGTACAAGCAAGCGCCTGTTTGTCAGATGGACGTAATGTATTCTACTGAGTCAATATTTAAATGTACATTTTTGGGGGGTATGTATTAAAGTTAGGATGTAAGATATGATCGCGCATGTATGTGTCAATTTAATCAATATTGAATCTTGGTTCGTTTCCTTGACTGGAATACGAAGATATGACACCCCGCTTCCAATGTGTCCAGCTTACCTTTCGTAAACATTGAAGGTCATATGAAGGTAATATACAGCCAATCAAATCGGATGTATTGTATATTGGTCAAGAGATTAAGATGGCAGGCCTAAAAACGAATTTAAATAATGTCTTTCGTATATTGTGAACAGAACAGAACAGAATACAATTTATTCTCATAAAATATCATATATGAAATAATGAGAAAACAATGAAACAAATACAATGTTTACATGAATATGTTTTGAACATGCATATTCACTACAGTCACTTCAAACATAATCCTGTTTTAGTATCGTCTGGTATTCTTTTATTGTACATGTATATACATCGTCTCCGAATTGGATGGCTCACTTTTGTCTTGATGCTGTGTTTTATATATTGTATTTACCATATTTGATGTGAGGTGAGAGGGGTGAACGGGTGAGCTTATAACTACGCGCAGTCACGGAATAACTCGTTAATCCAGCTGATAGTTTTACGTTGATTGACGTTGACCTCCGACAGATCTAGATCTCTGTGTTTTACAACCAGAAATGTTTGAACGAGTCTGTTTGAACGAGTCATATACTTCTTTTCTTGAGATTTCCATTGATCTGCGGTCTTGTGTGTGTGGATTATATCACTTGGCAATGCATCTACAAAGGTGTTAACAATAGCTAATGTCAGATTTCACAATCTTTATTTTCGTCAAGAAAGAATTAGGTTCCTGTGTACCAAGAACGTCTTTTTCTAGCTTCTTCCAGCTTCTTTTGATGGCAGTGTAATAACTATTTTAAATGAATTTACATTTGCCAGAAAATGTTGTAAAATATTTTACTGGGCATAACGACCAAATTAGATATATTTATAAGCATTAATAATGTTTAATATTGGAGAAATTGTGATGTTTACGACTTATACGACATCCGTTCAAATGTCATTAAGAATGAAAATTGTGCTAGTTTTCCATTGGTACTATCTGTGATGAAAATTGAAAGATATGTGTCTTATGCAACGAAATATTCTACACATTTCAAAGTAAGGTAGCGTCATAGCTAAAGGTATTTCAATTTTTGCTTTGACGTTTTCAACGCAATCTCATAGATAGCGGCTAGTTAAAGTCCCTCACGTAGTCCCATACGTACCAACTGCATCAGCTTTCCTTTAAAGGTCTCTTAAATGAAAACGCGTTTGTGTTATTTACTCGGTACAGTCAGTGAGAGTTTTCACATTTCTATGTGTTTACGTCGTGTAGGAACTACTCCGATTCGCGGAAGGTCACGACTGGCGCGGTTTGGTTTAAGTATTCCTACGCCGTTCTGGATAGTGGCCTGTGGCAGGGTTCACAGCTCTCTCCCTAACTATTGTCTACAAAGACTGAAGTCGAAGTTACCGCTGACGACTCGCCTCTTTAGGGACTGGTTCCGTTAATTTGGATTCTGTTTGCATTAAGGGAGGCCTGGACTACTGTAAATCCTTGAACAAGCAGCTCGCACATACCGACAGAAATTATACAGACGCCTGACACAAGTTGTGAAACAGAGTTAGGGATGGACGGATAGACACCATGAAGAAGCCAGTGAGCTTTTAAGGAAATTTGCACAAATTAATTGGATCTAGATCAAATAATAATTCCAAGATGATTTTGTTCTGGAGGAATATACCTTTTGCTGTGTTAATATTATGTCTATTAAAGGTGAGTTAATTTCAGTATATCAAGTAAATGTACTTGCTACTTTAATGGCAGTTTGTCTAAGTTTGATGACAATACTAATAGTACCTATGACCACTTACTTTCCGTGGTGTTTACAGTATTATGCACGTACATCGCAATAACGTATTAATTAATTAGTGCATGATTTGTTACAATGTCTGTGTCAGTAGAAGTGATTAACACCATTACTATTATTATTATTATCATCATTTTGGTAATTATTATTATTATCATCATCATCATTATTATTATTATTATTTCCGTAAAATATCTTACCGATGCCAAATCGAAGTTCTTTTAGAGAATCAAAATGTATTATTATTATTATTTAGTCGTAGTAATAGTAATAGTAGTAGTAGTAGTGGTGGTGGTGGTAGTAGTAGTATGTCCTTATTATTATTATTATTATTATTAATAGTAGTAGTAGTAGTAGTGGTGGTTGTAGTAGTAGTAGTAGTAGTATGTCTTATTAGTATTATTATTGTTAGTAGTAGTAATAGTAGTAGTGGTGGTGGTTGTAATAGTAGTAGTAGTATTTCCTTATTATTATTAGTAGTAGTAGTAATAGCAGTAGTAGTAGTAGTAGTAGTAGTAGTAGTAGTAGTAATAATAGTAGTATTGGTAGTAACAGTAGTAGTAGTAATATTTCCGTATTATTATTATTAGTATTAGTAGTAGTAGTAGTAATAGTAGTAGTGGTAGTAACAGTAGTAGTAGTAGTAGTAGTAGTAGTAGTATTTGCTTATTATTATTATTACTATTATTATTTCCGTAAAGTATCTTACCGATACAAAATACAAGTACTTTTAGAGAATCAAGATACTAAATGTAAGTATTTTAGTAAAACGTTTAGATTTACAGACTGCGTGAATATGTCTGGGTTTTTTTCACTCCCTATTGTGGCTTTCTCTTCAACGTCACGCGCTTTCTCCAAATAAATGTGAAACTCACAAAATATCATGCTATTATTATCACAACGTTAATATCTATAAAGCATGTTTCCTATTGAGATCGTACCCTGCCTTGAATTATTAAAGTGTATAAAATGGTCTAAAAATTGCTTAGCCACGATAAATTAATAAGTATCATTACAGACATGCAATTTGTTAGATCAGAAAAAGCTTTTCGCCTGTTTCGGGTTAAAAAGTTCCAACTAACAAAAGATATCAAATTGTTCGATGAATTCCCCAGTGGAAATAGTAATAAACCGAGTGTTAGTTCGTTGATTTGAAGCTTGCATTCATGAACTTTTAAAAGTCCTTTCTGACAAATTAATAAGTTAACTTACTCGATATATTTTCTCTTTTTTTTCCAGCAACTCGGTGTCGTGAATTCTGACTATATTCTTGGAGTTGATTTTTCCAAGTTTGTTTCCATACAGTCAAGGGATTTACACACATCTGTGTGTACTGAAGACAAGAACTCGCCCTGTATGGTCCTGTTGTTTCTGTGTTTAGACGTCGAGTATTTCAAGCATAATACGGACATAAATGAACAGTTCTGCTCATTAGGATCTCAACTCGTTACATTTACAGGTGAGAACAGTGCAGAAATATTGCATAATCTGACAGATTAAAGCCATAACCTTGACCCAGGGCACGAAACGTTTTTGAGAACGAGTTTGTGCTCTCCTAAAATTTTGAATTGGGATTTGAATACAAAACCCGAGTTGATACTGAAATCGTACTGAAAATAAGTTAATTAAACTTATGACTTGTCTCACTGGCATAATTAAGGCTCTATATCATGCGGGAAATATAGCTGTGTAACTATTAATTGTAAGACTATACGGATTCTATATCATAACTACATTCTGTAAAACAAAATCAAAACGTTATTTTACAAGTAGATTTTAATTAATTAAATAATCAAATAATATATTAAGCATACGTTGTTTTAACACAATTTTAATTACTTCTTATGCAATGTCCCAATTAATAAACAAAATAATGTCAATATTTTAAATGTATGTACGGAATGTGATTACATAACCATGTACAAAAACAATCAACATGTAATGCTTAATGTTATAAATACAAATATTTCTTATCGAGAATTTATTATTTTTTTTAAAAGAAAAGATTATTATATAGAATATTTTTCCTTTTTAAAACACCCACACACATTATGTTAACTGTTTATGTTTATTCACATCCTGGTTGACTATTTCACACATATGTACGACATTTCTCTCTTTAAATAAATCATTGGGACAACACTATAGCGTTCAGGCCCGTGTCATGTGACATTATTTTCGTCCAGTGGTACGTCCAACCACCGCCAGCCCTATTATGGCCCCATTTCGGACATCTAGTGGACACATTGGTCACACCAAAGCTCCGGACAGGGCGAGACAGTCTCCGATTCAGATGAAAAAGTCAAACAACGGCGTGTGCGGAGCCGAGAGACGACACGATGTTGAGAATTTGAAATTGTCTTCTTTTGTTTACTTTTTATGGGAGGGAAACACGAAATAATCATGTGATGGGGATAGCAGGCATGTCTAGATCAGTCTGGGTATTTGTCTTCAATGAACGCAACACTGGAAATAGACGAATGGGGTTTTGCTTAAGTGTGTATACATTTCATATACATAAGTTAGTCAAACGTTGGTTTCCGTGTTTATTTGATAAATGAGTTTAAACAGACATGCTTCTTCGTAGTTTCCGCATTGTCTTCAAGGCAGCTGTTCAGCGTTAGTTTTTAGATTTGAAGAACAAATAATATACGAATAAAATAATGAATAGGTGTAGGTCCTATTGCTCCTTAGAGTATATCAATAGTGGTGAAGTTGTTACGGTAGAAATTTGGCGGGGTTACGGGGCTAGGGTCCTGATTAGGGTTTATGGATTTATAGTTCTTGTGTTGTTTCTTTTCTGTTTCCTATGGACGTTTTTTTTTAAATATTGCTAATTGATTTAGTTTTTTTGCCTCTGTGTGTGTGTGTGTTACAATGGGGTTGGGGGTGGGAGCTTTTGTTGTTGTTGTTGTTGTTATTGTTGTTATTTTATGGGTGTTTTCTTCTTTTTCTTTTACCTTTGTAATTTTAATTTTTGCTGTCGTAATATCTTTTTCTATCATTTCTATCTAATTGGAATCTTGAAACGTGATGAAATAAGAATGCATTAAAAAAACGTATCAAGAATGTCAAAATGATCTAATTGGCCCCCGTTAAAAAAAAAAACAATCGTAGCGCTACGAGAGTCGTAACTCCTTAGCAACTCCACGCTAACGTACAAGGGTTACGACTCTCCTAGACTTAGAATACCTTTCAGGAATTCTAAACTTGAGAGTACACAACATTCTAATTCTAAGATTTCTAAGATAAGAATTCTAATATAAAAACCAGTAGGGCCTATCCTTCAGAGTGTATCAATACGAATACTAGTATAGTATAAGACTATCTGATAGAACCATAGCGTATCTTTTCATTAGCAACTCTTTCTTCATATATAATTAACAACGGATATAAACAAATTTGAAACCTTGCAGAAATGCCAAACATTTCTTCCTAGATTCCTCTCAACCAACGTAACATACTTTAGAGACAGGAAAACTTTGAAACGCGGTCAATATGCGCTAAAACAGGCGTCCTTAAAGACTAGACAGAAACCTGTCTTCAGCGGAAGTCCATCTTCTTTCCTCAGAACAAACCTTGTAAAAAGTCTTTAACCGTGTAAATGTTTGTTGCGCACATCTTCCATTGATCTAATTGGTAGTCATCCTGCCTTCATCAGCTGACACATGGGGAGGGGGGACGGGGAGGAGGCGAGTTGTTGCTGATGGCCCGTAAATACCCATCCATACACAACTAAAACAAGGCCGGTTGTGGTGGCTCCCTTGACAATGGTCACACAATGAGGCTTCTTCGTGTTCAGTGTTCCGGACATCTGCAATGCTGTCATTGGCCGAGGACATTCCTTAAGCGCATTCCTTAAGGCAGATCAACAACTGGAAACTGTTAATTTATGTTAATTGTGGAGGCGAGGGTATTCCTGAATTTACTTAAAGGCGGAGTTCCTTGGTAGAGATATGCAAGGCTATACTGTGAAGAGTTTGAAACACCCGTTATACAAATATGTCCACGAGGAAATTGTTCTACTGAACCTGTATGTAAGTAGGTCTAGAGGATAGAACACTTTGTCGCATATTACAAAATACTCTCGATTAGTTTTATTAGCCAACTGTATAATGTGATGAGTATGATCACACTGAATATATGAATGTATAATTGTATGCCATAATAAGTGACTTTCTAATACCATTCCAGCTTCATTTATATTAGATACCTGGTGTTGTAAACGAGTTGGTTGAGAGGTGAATAATAAATACAATTAAACTAGTATTCGTAACGCACTGATGGCATAATGGGTAATGCATATTTTTCAAAATATCAGTTCTTGCCATTCTAGGCGCCATGCCGAGTACCAACAATCAATCATTACTTAAACCAATTTAGAATTCACCAAATTGTTTGCATAATAGATATACATTATTAGTAGTAGTACTGATACTAAAGAATAATGATTTAAATTGCAATGAGATATTCTCAAGCCGTCGGTTTTTGTATTAATGTCTAATTTTTTATGGGACAAATATGAATAATATTATAAACTTGGTTAATTTCATATTAACAGTACATAGAATGCTTCCTGGGTTATTAAAAAAAAAAACTCAATAATTAATGGTAATGATCTGTGGAAGCTTCATAGCCTGTATGTTTTCAATCAGCAAAGTTCCATGAAATAACAACGCTAGGAGGTTCCATCGTCGACTGGATTTGAACCCGTACCAGGAAATGCTCTGGTGCATTGACATATGTCTTCACACCACGGGGCTACCTTGCACTGGACAGGTTTCGTAATTTCTAAGCATAATGTGGCGTGTAGCTGCCAGATTTAGTCATTACGTGATACTTGATATTTCGTGCATTATTTGGCATGTAGCACCTGATTAGTCTGCAGTTAGTACGAAATTCTTGTCTTAAGGGACGCTACATTTCAAATATTGATGTTGAAGGGTGACAGTTTGCACGGATTTTTAAATAGGCCTGTAATGTTAAAATGAAATTGCTGCTTACGAAAATTAACGTGTAATAAATAGGATGTGCTTTCTGAATTAGTAGACCTCACTATGTAATTAATGCGAACACGTTAACATGGCGAAATAGTTATACATAAATTAGGTTTTGGTAAACATATCCATTGGCGTTTGTGTGTACAAAAAAAAAAACACACACAAAAAACATCTTCACCACATAATCATGTGTTATAATCTGATATTATAATCTTTCCATTTTCTATTTTCATTCTTTTTTAAAATAATTAAAACAATTAATCTAAACATGTCTAATTGTTTTCCCTACAATATATGTTGGCGCAGCAGCATAGAATAATAAAATTTAAATGGTATTCTCTGTTTTACAAGTTAGTAAAGTTTACGTCAAAATCGTGATGTACATTTAATTCTTCAAACACTACATCTCCTCCGAACAGTTTTCCTGTCCAATTTCTAAAACTAATATTTATTTTTTATTCCTTTGTTCGATATAATCCTTGGATTAAGAGAACATGTTGCCTCTTCACACCAATTTACTATACGGACGTCATTCGGAGTAGTGGTTCCTTGTTTTCATAAACCTTTAACATCACTGAAACAATCTGTCGTAAAACACTAGCAGATTTAGGTGTATCGATTTAGTCTTTACAGCTTAACCAGGTAACTTCTGAAGAGCGCCATGCTAAAAGCATATATATATTATTTTTAATTAAAACTTATTTTGCATTGTGTATGTCTTATGACATACGTATTATATGTCTTATGTATTTGCTATTTAAATTATACTTTAGAGTAGGCTAATAATTTCTAAACATTATCTCATATAGACAAGCATATAAGGTACAGTTTCTAGAGGGGTTAATGCCATTTTGTCAAACAAGGTGACAAACGCAGGATAAGCCAACAGTTCTCAAAGTCGTACATATATACTAGATTTACATACTTCTAGCCCTTGTCAAAGCCATTGGTAGCATTTCTTTTCGATTTTAATTGTTATCTATTGTTTTTATGTTACTTTTCCCCCCTCAAG
This sequence comes from Lepetodrilus schrolli, assembly GCA_032361225.1. Lineage (NCBI taxonomy): Eukaryota > Metazoa > Mollusca > Gastropoda > Lepetellida > Lepetodrilidae > Lepetodrilus > Lepetodrilus schrolli. The sequence goes on from JAUTBT010028230.1 coordinate 14,305, forward strand.
AATTAATATGGAAATTTAAAAAAAAATGTAAATCGGTAAAAAATACAACTAAATTCTTTGACAAAGACTATTTCCTATACAACTAAATTCTTTGACAAAAACTATTTCCTTTGGGGGTGTAATTTGCAACGGGTGATGAATTGTCGATACCGTCTACCCCCCAAGCACGTGTAGTCCTGCGTCCTCAACGCTTAGCTTCAGAGCTATGGCCAATCCCTAACTTCTCCCTGCTAGTTGCCTCGTTCAATAGCGTAGGCCCTACAGTTAATTTGCACAGCCAAACACTAAATACACCTTAGCGCTCGAAGCAATCCCTTCAATGGATGTTTTGGGGTTTTCTCGTAGTCTTTGTGACCACGACAGGCGCCAGTTAAGCATGTGTGTATGCATCTCTTTAAAACACGAATATTAGAAGCATTTCAAACCTAATACAGCCAATAGTATTTTTTTAACTATTGAAAAATAAAATATATTGGCATTGGAATTGTAGCCTACCGCAATCGTGGCATTCGTATACAGTTTCAGGATATACATGTAACATTAGTATAAGTTTTCGGTGGGCCCGGACTTGCGGTCTATTCCCCGAACCGGACCCATTTCCAGGCAATCTGATTGGCTCACGTGGTTAGGATTAGGGTTAGGAAAATATTGTATTCACATATTGGGCCACAGGAGCCAATCCGATGTCGGGAATTAGGTCCGTCTCCTGTGAATAGAACTCAAGTCCGGGTCCGGGTCCGGTTCCAGAGAATAGATCTGACCTACTACCACTATAACTTTAAACTACTATTACGACATCTACTACTACTACTACCACATCTACTACTACTACCACAACCTATACAACTACTAGTACTACTAATACCAACCCCTACTACTACTACTACTAGTAGTAGTAGTAGTAGTAGTAGTAGTAGTAGTAGTAGTAGTAATAGTAGTAGTAGTACTCGTGCGGGCGAAAACGGCACCATTTTAGCGATAACGGAACCTTACATTGTGAAAATGGAATCATGGCTTGGTGAAGACTTTCAACACAAATCAAATAAGTCTTAATAATGCAATATGTGTCAATCTCATTAAAATCAAACATCTGCATTCACCGTTCAGATATTTAGGCCGTCAAATCGACGAATACAAAATATCTAAGGAACGTTAGTTTCGTATCTAATTTTATAATGAGATTGATTTGATTTTATCTGAAGTAAAAGTACACGTATTCATATAAGAATATAATATATTCTGTTTCAGCAGAAGACCTAAATTCTAAGGATACACCTACAAGTGTGGAATATAACATAAAAGGCCATATACGGGTAAGAATGCTTTCATAATGGCCATGCTCTTCTGACAGCAGAAATATACCTCGCGTATGTTTAGCTAAAAAGCTAAGGAGTAGTCCTGCCACTGGGGTACACATTGCCCTAGACAATGCACTAAGGTGGCAATCTTCCCAAGGGAAACGTTTACGTATACCATTTCTGTAAAGTCAATCCTACTTGAATAGTGTTAATGGATGACAATAAGGATGTAGTACAATGGAGACATAGATTTTGGGGTTTAGAGTCGCTTTCAAGCTTCTTTCACGTATGATACACTACATAATTAATGCACGAAAATATTCTGTTATATATAATAGTGCAGAACGCCAGGATGTTATATCGATCTGACCTGAAAGTATTCAAATAACGAGGAATAGCCTCTGTCAGCACATTAGAAATTAATGTTGATAAATCTCGTTACAATGATGTATTTATTTTACATATACAAATACAACGTCACTGCGGGATAAGTATAATTTAAATTTTTTAATTTTTCAAGATTATTTCACATATATCACGGTTTGTCAGTTTAGGGAAGCAGGAAACCTGCAACATCCGTAGCACTAAATGCTGTTATAAACCTGCGAGCACTGGCTGATACTGAAAGACCAATAATGATAACTGCATTGCCAGGGTAACTTTCGCGAATATTAATGCAGGCTCCTTGGACGGGATTTGAACCCGGGTTCTGAAGTCCAAACGTTCTACCATTGCACTACCACCCGCCCCATGGCGGGATGTGGGTATGGATATCCCCGCTATGATGTTAAATGCCAGAAGCCAAACACGCACAAACAAAAATACGCCTTGTATTCTTATAGCAGTGACTTTGAACGTCCTTTGATATTTGGCACCTTGGCCCGTTACAAGCATACAAGTCATATTTGTCTTAAATATTAAATCTTGAACGTTTGTCAAGAACCATGGCCGGTTAATCCTTACTGGTTCTTTTTGCGAAGGCCTAAGACAAACCAAAATATCACTTTGGAATATCATACAGAAAATATGTCACGTGTGCTATTTAGTAAAATCTGGGATAAACCGTGATCACATCTTATAGAACTCTGGCCAGCGTTTCGCAATAGGGTACGACCGATACTGATCTTCGAAACACAGATTCGGTGCATGACTACGCCTACGCTACGTTAATGACACTGTATTTCTATAAATAAAATAAAAACAGTAAATAGAATGCGCAGTCTGTACCGTGGCAATACAGTTATCATCCTCGGTCTGTCAGCAGGTGTATTGAAACATTCAGGGCTATGGATGTTGCGGGTTTCCTCCTGTCATAAACTCACAAGCCGTGATAATAGTGAAATAATCTTGAAAGCGGCTCCAAACCCAAATTAGAAAAAAAAATTAGAAAAAAGAAATACAATGCCTGCTATAGTATAAAAACCATGACGTACGCCTTACAGTACGACCTTTTCGTGAAACACGGTCCTTTATTCGTTGTCCTTATATCCGTCTAGTTCGTGACCAACGATGACGTGCTAGGGTCCACCTAGCTTAGAAACGTTAAATACGGAGATTGCTTGGCGGGTTAGCATTGAGACGAGACGATGGCCGACCTGGTCCCCTAACCTATCCTATAATAATTATCTTTAACCAGTGTTATTCCAAGACTTAGAGCATATTGAAGATCGTGAACAACCATTCCGAAATTCACGAATTCTAATTGCTTGTAACGTCTTCGTTTGATGTACTCGATGCGCAGGCTTAATAGACCAACGTGAAATACGTGCATTTAAAATTAAATATTCCTTGACTATTTCAATTGCACTTACGGTAAATTGACTTTCTAGAATATCTTCTAAATGAAGTTTTAATGTTTTGAAGTGGCTGTTCATTGTTACTACGTATGGTGGATTTATAGTAATAGTACATAGTTCTAATTTGGCCTTAGTTTCGTGAATATGTAGGCCCTATGTTTCTTTCATTGTTTGGATGATTTTAATACTTAGTTTTATACATATGCATCTACACATGCGTAGTTCTTTTTCGTTGTCTGTAGGTATGTAATAATTTGTTTTGACGTGCGGTGTAGAACGTTTACAATTTTATTAATGCCAAACAGTTGTTCTGCAAAAGTACATGACAAACACCTTGAATGTTAACTGTAAATTGCTTGTTCGGTAATTAAGATTAGTCTGCATAATTGCTGACGTACTGGTCTTCATCTGGTCTAAGACTTCGCTAAGTACCCATAATCTCATAGAAAAGCATTTGAAAGACAGGGATCGTGGTTGGACCTTTGTTCTGGTTTTAGGGGGAATGACTGTGGACACTACCACTTAATCCCTGTCTAACTAACGTCAGTCACGCAGGCGCAGTACAGTCCCTGGTCGACGCTCCTCACAGCGACGTTTATTGCAGTGTTTTACCAACCTGGGAACGAGGCTATTCTGTCCCCAGTATACACCTCGCCTGTGAGACAGGTAGAGCAAATAGTACGCCGTCGGATTCTTTGAACTGTTATCTGCAATGAAAGCCTCTGGTTTCTGTTGCATACCAAGTGACAATAAGTTACAATAGGTGACAACAGGTGACAATATGCACTTATGTAGGTATCTGGTGTAACTGTTACGAAAATTATAACTAAAATAGGAAAGGAATTGTTTAATCATTAAAAATAAATTCCCTGCCTATAATGTGTAGGTAACACTCGACTTGCTCTTTTAAAAAGTACAGTAAACTGTGCAAAACTTTAAAAATGTGTGCGTTTTTAAGTAACTATTTTTCATCAAAGCAAAGATAATACAATGTAATCAGTATTAACATCCAGACTCTATATTTATCATTATAACTGCAATTTATAGGTAGGAAGGTAAATAAATAGTCAGTGTAGTATTCTCAGTGAAGTCAGTATACCTAGTAACGAGCGGATAATATGTTGTTCATTATTGCAGCCATTAAGACACGTTGTTGTTAGTTACGCAGTTTCGCCAGACATTTGTACGAGGTCAACTTTGGACGACACGTTTGGTCATCATGGTATTTGCAGTTTTCAAACGAATCCACGAGACAATTGTTGGAAATCTGTCTCGGTCAACAATAGAGACGGGCACGAACGTTAAACAAATGGAAGCCAGCTGCTGAGACATTTCAATTAGTAGTTAACTCATTCTTAAACGCCTCGTCCATTGTTTTGTCTACTAACGTCACTACATATTTCAAATTCTAAATAAAAATATATCTGATGTTACGAAGAAAAATGTCCATTTTAGTCTGGATGTACTTCCAATCAGCACAGACACACTTGTAGCAGATAAAACCCCAACATATATATTTTTTAAATACCAAAATATTATTATTATTTAAAAGATATTTTTATTAAAACAAAATAATGGCCTTCTTCAAGTGCCTGTGCAAGCAGTGTACTGTCATCTTGAAATCGGTCTTGCCTCCAGTACATAAGGATGCACATATATTGTCCAATATTGCTGAGACTTGGGGCGTAACCATATCATTTCCTGGTTTATATGGCAGCTATGGTTGCCTCCATCAGAGGGAAGGTTAATTAAATATTGGTATATAGGAATGTTTCATTACGTTGTGTGTAGTGTAGCGTGATAATAGAAGACTATTTAACACCTAATCTGCAATATTTCAATAAACTAACATGTATTACACCTCTTGTCAAATTCTAGACGTGACAGCAAACTATTAATTCTGAAAGAGAGACTATTCTGTAGACACGATAGAAGATACAGTGATATTTGCAATAGGATATATATATA
>JAUTBT010028241.1:2500-19365 GCA_032361225.1 Lepetodrilus schrolli
AGTTGTAGGAATATCAGTTTTCTGTGAAGCAGATCCATTTTTTATATTTTGTATTATTGCAAGTCATTAGATAGATTAATTACTTTGCAAGTTTTGTTGTTTTTGTCCCTGTGTAATATTGCAAAACATAAGATGTAAGATTATTAGTATTTTTTTAATGTGCTGTTTTATGTTTGTATTAAGATGTATTAATATGTAAGTGTTTTTTCTTCTTATGTATTATTGCAAGTCAATAGAAAGATTAATGAATGTGCAACGCATTTTCATTACGAGGGTGGCAGATATATTGTACAGAAGAATGAAACACACACATACTATTTTCTTCATATTCTTGAATCATTTGTTAATTTATATACATTGTGAATTATGATAGCTTAGTCCTATTGGTAATTTGAATTATGAATGGCAGGGTTTAATCAAACCTGATGATACATAACATGGATTTCACCTAGTTACTAGAAATTTGGATGTAAAGTAGAAAAGGTGATAATATGTGGGTTAAAAGACTAAGAAAAAGTGGGTTAAAAGTAGGCCTATTAACGTTGTAAATGACGTAAATACTGCCATTAACCCAAACTAGACTGCTATCTAGGTGTGTTTCGCTACTGTTCAGCTTTGATTGACAACTTGACAGGCGTAAAAGATTGATGTATTACCCAACTTTTACACCAATCGGTGATTCGTATTTTTCAACCAAGATATCAATCATAAAACTTACTAAAAATAGATTCACTGGATGCAGCTCATAAATGTTTTATGGAATTATTTCATGGAATTTGTTTGTCATTTAATATATATATATATATATATTCATGAAAGGTACACCATATTTTGTCATTAGGCAACACATGTATGATCATGACTTCATTATGTTGAGCAAATATATGTTTGACCTTTGGTTGGCTATGTACTGCTGTTAAAGGTGCACTACTAGTTGAAAATTACGAATCATTATTGCGAAAGATAGCATGGCTATACATATCCCTGATGAATTTTCCTGGTAACGTGTTATATACAAAAGTTACTAATCTTTTTTTAATGAACTATGCATTGCAATATATTGGACAATTCCCTTGTAGATGATTCACAAGCGGGTTGTGGATTTTTATTCCCTTGTTCAGGTGAGACATTTTCTAGTATTTATTTGTGTCTTCACATCATGACACATGTAACAAAACATTGTGTCCCAATTGGGTAGCACAACACTGTGTTGCTTAAAGTGATTGGGTAGCACAGCATTGTAACTTGAAGTGGTTGGTTAGCACAAAATTGAGTTTTCTCAAATATGTTTTATAATAATAATGGCTACTTGTGATGTGCCAAATCCACCCCCTAAAACATGCTCAAAGATCCACATTATTGTCCCTGGTCAACAATCAGTGTTTACTCAACTCCCTGGGGAGGTTTATGTCATTGAGTGAGGTGGAGAAGCTATATTATCACGAGTGGCAACACAATTTCACTGGCACTGCTGACTTTCCAATGTTATGTTTATAACCCTTCCCAATCTTATTTCTTGACATCAAATTGAATAAAGTAATGTATGCCTATTGCTGCTGTACGTATTTGTATATGATTGACGGTCAATTTCATTGTTTAAATCCTTTGAATTGCTTGGGTAGCACAACATTATATACGTAGTTTGAAGTGTTTAGAAAATTGTGTTACTTGAAGTGTTCAGCAACACAACATTATTTCACTTGAAGTGGTCTGGTAATATAATATTATGTCACTAAGTGATCTGGTAACAAAGCGTTGTGTTGCATGAAATATTCAGGTAGCACAACATTTTCTCACATGAAGCAATCAGACAACAGATTGTGTCACATGAACAATTCAGCCACCACAACATGGTACTGCTAAGATGCTAGATTAGCATTAGTGTTGTTTCATTTCAATTTCTCCTTGATAGTATCTAAACTGGGTCAATAGCTCCATTGGTCAAGAAAATAAAAGCAACTTTTTCCTCAATGGACATACTGGCGTGCTGACAGAGGGACATTTGAACGGTTGAGATTGCTCGTACAGTGTATTAACAAGTTTATTGTGGATGAGTAAAGGATTGACTGAGGGCCTGTTTGTCGAAGGAGGGTCAAGACTTTGGGTTTGCATTTGTAGTCGGCCGTCTTGGATGTTAATTTCTTTCAGGGGAATACAATTTGTATGTAGGTTGTCGGGTGAATACAATTTGTATGTAAGATTATCCAGTGAATGTCAATTGCTTTCAGTCGTTTTATGTGTGGTTAAGATTTAGTTGGTTTGAAGTTAACGAGTCCATGTTTATAACAATGATCTACTACCAGGAGAGGAAGCTGTTGCATTGATAATAGAAACTTGAATTACTTGCTTGAATGCTTAAGCATTGGACCCTCAATATCTTAAAGAATTTGTCTACTTTTACTGTACCCATTCAGGGTAATACGTAGATTTGTTTTACAGAAATGTCTATAAATAGTTTATTTTCCCCTTCATTTTGAGAAATGTACAATTCTCGATTCGCATGAATACCCCTACCCAACCCCGTCTCACCCCCCATGTATAGCCCCTCACATTGTGAGCAGGTGATTTCAAGTCAGTTATCCACAAACAGCTTATACAACTCATGAAGGAACACTGGTATTCTCAGGAGGTCGTAGGTCAGAGGCCGGAGGTCATGCACATGGCTGGAATGTACTTTTTCACCAAAAAATACGAACCACCAAAATACCTGCCCGCTCTGCTCTTAAATTTCGTGAATAATGAACATTGCTGGCTTCGATTTTTGTCCGAAATCTGGTTAGGAGTTATGTGAACTTGGAGGTGTTTTTGTTTCACCTATTTCTGCACCCAGCCCCAGTGGATATTTACTCTAGGGACAGGTAACACCTGAAGCCCTAGAATATGTTTATGTGTAACAAGTTCATAAATTGTTTGCCAATGTCTCTGTTATTGTCTTCTTACAGTGTGTCCTATATTGGGACTGGTGTTAGATTTCATGTCGATTTCAAGTCGATTTCAGTCAACGACAATGTCTCCATGTACATATCAGTAAGGTTTCTGTTTGTGCTGGTTTTATGGCAGCACGTTGGTTTTCCTGGACTGTTTGTTATGTTCTTTGTCATGTATGTGCATTGTAATATAACTACCCTTTACATTATGCCGTCAACCTTCGAGATATATATCTTTGAGTATATAGACCCACAGCAAATTTATTAAGTTGGTTGTGAGAACTCACCAAGTTGTGATATATATTTTGTGTTTTATTGAATTCTTAGTATATACAATCACTTAGAAAAAAATATAGATATAGTGATATATAGATATGTCCAAATGTAAATATGGTGGAATGGATTAAAATATTTATCAAGTTATAGAAGTTTTACCATAAAATAAGTAAGCCTTTTAAGCATGTATTATGTACAGATAAGTAAAAAAAATATAATATTTGTCTACAGTATGTCTTACCCTTTGACCCTTATATCTGACTATATAAGCCTAAATGTATCGTTAATATATGTGCATCTTTAGTTTCTATTTTGCTACTTCTAAAGCACACTCGAATAGTCCCGCAATTCCCCCAGATATAGCCATTTTTTCAAACTTATGTTTTCCTGCCTTGTATGGAATTTTGACTTGCAAGATTTTGTATTATGGTGCAATCGCCCGAACGCATAATGAAAATGTCATAATGGTGGGAATGCCCTAGAATATACATATCACATGTTCTGCTCCATGTTACTGACATTTCTACGATTGTCTGACAACACATAGCTTCACTAGACAAGAATAACAGTTTATCATAATGTGACAGAAAGGAAAGAATAATGTGAAATTTGAAAATGTCATGATTTTCTAAATCAGTACCCTTTTTCTTTCTTTTCATTTGAATATTTCTTTTTCCATTTTTATGTGCGCTATTTAAGTTTGACCAATCAGCTAAAGTAGAGCAAATGCATCTGACCCAGCCTTCTGCGAAATAACAAATGTGTTTGGTAAACATTTTCTTTTTTTCTCCCGCATAATTAAATGTGAATAATTGATGGAAATATGCACGTAGGATAATCCCGAAGCTGGTGTGTGTGGCTGGTGGTGTTGTGCCATGTACATTTCACTGGCTGATTACCTGTCAATCACCAGGCCATGTATTGATGCAGTAAGACCTACACTGGTGTCAGAATCAATATGTGCTGTATTTATGCTTCAAATTGATCAAGGCATGCATTGGAGATAGGTACCCGTTGTATATCCCGACTCGAGTAAGTCACAACATTTACTGGTAGAAATGCTTGTGTACTTTAGGGTGTGTTTGTTGGTCCCGTAATGGAGGCTTAGTATATATATAAAAAAGGTTTTTCAATGTCTGGATTGATTTAGATTTTATCGGCAGCGAGACATAAAATATTTAACTAAATTATCCACATTTTTCATTAACATTTACACTCCTTTCCACTCCTATCCTAAGTTACACACATACATTCCTGAAAGTGGGTTCCATGTTGATAGTAAATCCCATATGTACACATTCTCTACACATTATCAATGTTCAAACCCACATCCCAAAACAGCAAGGTCCACACACCTACCCACATACCCACATCCAAAATGCACACCCAAACCTAAACTGAGCTACACCTAGATTCCACACCATCGTCCCTATTCAAAAGACCACATTCACAACCATACCCACATCTAAACATTCACACCCAAATCTGCACCCACACCCAAACACATCTACAACTAGATTCCACACCATCATCCACATCAACATCCACATCTAGGGCTGCACACCAATACTCGGGATAGCGAAAAATACGGTGTGTATTCACGGATTCGAACCGAAGCGAAACGTCTGAACATTTTTCAGTACTCTTTTTGGTGCCACGAAGTTCAAATAATGAAAGAAAAATGCAGAACAAGGCCATGAATATGACAATCCAACGTAAAAGATCTGTAAACAGTCCATTTCGTCCGGATTCTCAACGGTTCAGTTTAATGAAATGGAATGGAACCACTGGGAAACCAGATGTGTTCATTCATTCATCATCATGGCAGCCATTTTGTTGTGAGTGTGCATCATCTCGCACATATGGGGAGATAACTCAATGTTGTTCCTGTGCTGACACAGACCATCAAAATGATCTTATTCTCATTTGTCGTTTACTTCTTCCATCAGGAAGCAAAATATGCATTTTATTAAAAAGATTGGGGTAGTAATTAGTCTGTTTTAAATGAGTGTCACCAAAGCCATTGATTTCCATGATCATGTGTCATTGTTTTTCTGATTATTAATTTGCTGATTTGAACTACCAATCCCACATTTCAAGCCATAACATAAACAATGTATTTTTTTAAAATCCAGTTTGTGTGCACCCGTGTCTAATATCTAAAACTGATTTAATAACATGTTTAAATGGAAAATAATGTATGTGATCGATACTAACATGCTACAGAATGTTTTAATTTGTGTTATTTTCTAAATACCCATACTACCAAGAATGTTAATAACTACTAGTATAACAGCTAATACGTACCTATTCACTGTCTTTTTATTTTTTATTCGTGTTCCGATCTTATGTCAATGAAACATAAACAGATTCATATAAAATACCATAGTATTCATGAAATATCACCATTAAAATCTACATATCTAATATTATTGAGTTCAGAAATATGGTTAGCCCATAGATTCAATAATATTCTATCAGCTGTTTATCACTGATAGCCCAACTCCAGGCTAATAATAACTTGACTTAGTTAAACTATAACGTAATATTCGCGCCGCAGACGAGTATGAAATACAACTTGTTTTTGGTCACTACATGCTAAATCCATACATTCCAACATCATTATATATTCAAACAAGGCTGTCATCGACTGCATATTTTATATTTGAGTGTAGAAGCATCGTGTCAGTGATCGCTTTGATCTTCTGTTTACAAAATATGGCATAAAATTTCACTGAAAAAGTTGGATTACAACTTTGAGCAAACAAAACTTCCGTCATACACAAATTTTAATGACACATCTCATTAGGCAATTATCTATCAACCAGTGCATTTTTATTGCCATCCGTGTCCAGTATCAATTATTTTGAGAGAATATTCAATGAGTTATTTTTTGCACGTGATTTGGGCAGCACTCAGAGCATTAATGTGAACATTTATTTTGCGCCAAATCCATGCTCTGAAGTATGCTGACAGCACTACATGTTATTTGTTAAGCGCCTTACGGTAATCTTTGTAACAAAACTATATAGGGCGCCATATAAAATGCTGTATATTATTACATTATTACCCTGGCCAGTGGATCAATGTGTATTCGTTTGACCTCAACTCCCTGGGGAGTATATGACCCCAGCTGCCAGTTAAGGCACTAGAAATAGATATAGTCCCTGTTAAAATCATATGCTCTTTGAAAGAGGCTGGTTTTCAGCAACAGATTTGAAACTGTTGACATCAGAAATTCAGACAGGCATACAATCACAAATATCAACAGATATTACAAAGCAAAAACAAGGACAAATACATCCTCTAAATTTCAAGCACAGTACTTCTTAAACATACGCTACTCATCCCAAGACACAAATTTCAAATTAAATCTGAAGAAGCAATAGATGCGTGCACAGCACAGACAATGGGGTCAAGATGTTCGTTTTGACTTGCAGGTACAAGGGCAAACTGGAGCAGATGTCTGACCTCAAATCTCAGTGCTCCTACCAGGACCTAGAGATGAAATCACTCATTGAAGATAACAAGAAAATTAAGAATGATGTAAGCTTATTTTGGGTATTAATAAATAAAAATTCGCGAAAGTTTCTGACGCGATATTGATAGGATATTGATATTGATAGGATGCACTGTGATCTCCATTGATGGTGCTTCCAGCTGCGGACACTGGAGGTCATCAAGGCGGGTAACGAGGACTACCGCGTGCGGAACCACCGGCTGTCACTGCGAGTGGACGAGCTGGAGAAGCAGGTGGCACAGAGGGATGAGCTTGTGCAGAACATGGAGGCCGAACACCTGACCCTCCAGCAACACCTGCAGCAGTCACGCCAGATCATAGCACGCCAGAAGGACGACCTCGAGGAGGTCCTGGCAGGTACAGGACATATATCTGTCTGTCTCTATGTCTGTCTGTCTTTCAGTGGATCTGCTGAATTATATATACGCACATTATATTCCAGCATTATTCTTATTATTATTACTATTATTATTCTTATTCTCGCCCGGCAGCTCCGTCGATCGGAGAGTCCATGTCGGTGGTTGCGGACAAGAGGATCCTGGAACTGGAAGCGGAACTGCTGCAGCTGGAGGCAATGACAGTATCCACGGACCGCTACAATGCCACGCTGTCACAGATGGAGGAGTTTTCTCGCACCAGGGACGCATTTGAGGTGAGGATTTCCTGGTGATTCTGACCAAAGTTTGCCGTATAGGGGTGGGTAGTAGCGCAATGGTAGAACATTTGGACTCCGGAGACAAAGGTCCCAGGTTCAAATCCTGTCATGGGAGCCAGACATCAATGTTTGTGAAAGTTATTTTTCCGGTACAATAATGATGGGATACGCTGTCTGTACCGTGGCAATGCAGTTATCATCCTTGGTCTGTCAGTACCAGCCGATGCTCACAGGTTTACTGCAACATTCAGTGCTACGGATGTTGCGAGTTTCCTCCTGTCCTAAACTGACAAGCTGTGATACAAGTGAAAGAATCTTGAAACGGCTCTAAACCCCAATTAAAAAATATATAATAATACTAGTATGACATATTGATAGAAATTTTATCATATTATTTATTTATTTTTTATAGCAAAACTACCTGACGGCTCGATCCAATCTGCTGGTGGCGGAGGATCAGATCAAGGAACTGCAGTGCCACCTGGAGAAGTCTGAGAGTCATGTGGGTCAGCTGACCGAGTCACGCCGAGATCTCCAGGCACAGATCCGCGACCAGGCTGAGACCCTAGCACAGACGCAGGCAGAGGCCCAGAAACTGTCCACACTTAGAGACAGCAACCAGGAGAAGATAGCCAGCCAGGAGACAGACCTCAACAAGTGCAGGACTGACCTCACACTGGCTAAAACTGTACGTCCATTTCCGTTATCTTCGTTCTATCAGTAGCGCTTTCTGCATCCCGTCCTGGGATCAGTGTTCACAAAAGTTACATTTCTGACGCGATTTTGATAGGATGCGCTGTCTCTACTGTGGAAATGCAGTTATCATCCTTGATTTGTCAGTACCAGTCAGTTCTTCCAGGTTTACTGCAACGTTCAGTGCTACGAATGTTAAAGATTTCCTCCTGCCCTAAAACTGACAAGCCATGATAACAGTGAAAGAATCTTGAAAGTAGCTCTAAACCCCAATTAAATAATAATAAAGAAATAATATATATTAATATTATTATTACATCGATCACTATTATAGTAGTGTTACAATTATTTGTATATATATTTGTTAATTGTTTTCCAGGAAGTCCGAGCCAGAATGGAGGAATGTTCACGGCTCCAGGAAACTCTGGCCAGACATCGCAGCGAGGAGGCAGAGCTGAAGGAGAGAATCCGCTGTCTGGACACGCAGTCTGAGGACAGCACCCACCAGCACGAGCTGGAACTGTCCCGTCTCCACCACCGCGTCGATGTCCTGCAACAGGAAGTCTTCGAACTGTCATCCCGCAATTCCGAGCTGTCCATGCAGCATGATCATGCCCTGGAAGAGATGGAGGAGTTCAAGAGGAGTATGTCTGAACTAGAGGAAGAGAAGGGCATGATTGTCCACGAGTTGGAAAGCCAGATACTCGAGAAGGTCGAGGAGGTGGCAAGTCTGAGCCAGATGTTATCCAAGGAGAAGTCCGCGAACGAAGAGTTACGTGCGAGTTCGTCCGATGTAATCGAGAAGCTGCAATCGGAAAAGAAAGAATTGCAGGAGAAAGGAGAATGTTTCGTGGAGGAACATCACAAGTTGGTGAAAGAGAAGGACGGTATTTTATCCGAAGTTATGAAGCAGGTGGAAGAGTTGAAGGTCAGGCTTAGCGAGAAGGAGGCTGAGGTGGTCAGTCTGGCCAGTCAAGTCTCAGACCTCACACAACAAGTACAGCAACAGTGGAGCGTGTCGGAAGAAAATAATGGCGTCATTTCCGAGCTGATGTCGAAGGTGGACATTCTGACGAACGATATTCATCGTTGCAACGTAGTATTGACCGAGAAAGAAAGCAAGATTTCGGAGCTCGGTCAGATGGTGGAATCTCTGTCGACAACCATCCACTCCCAAGAGAGCGTCATCTCGGAAAGGGAGGCAATGGTGACCGAGACGCAGACACAGATGCAGGTGCTGGTAAGCGAGATTGAGGAGCACAGACAGACTCTCGCTGAGAAGAAATCCTCAATTGCTAGTCTCACGCAGAGAGTCGAAAACATGACGAGTGACAATGATGAGCTCTCGCGTGGCATCGCCGAAAAGACAGACTCTGTGGAACAGTTGACTGCGAGCATCCAGCATCTGGAACAGAGTTTGTTGGTGGCGGAGCAGCAACTGAGCGCGCTCCGTGACGAGGTGGAGACTCGTCAGGGCGATTTGGATGAGAAGGAGGAGGAGGTCTGCCAGTTGAGGACGGATTTGGAGTCTCGAAAACTCGAACGACAAATAACCGAGGATAACTATCGAGAGGAGCTGAAGCATGTGGAAGGAGAGAAATCCGACCTTCTGTCGCAGCTAACGTCGACCAGAGAGTCACACGAACAAACGGTGCAAGAGCTGTGGGAAGAGCTGAAGGCGAACAAGGAATCCCAGGAACAGGTTGTCGATGTTCTCAAGCAGCAGCTCCGACGCCTGGAAGAGGAGCGCGATGCCACAAGGCAGGAGGCCGCTGCCAGAGTCCAGGACCTCCTGAAGCAGCTGGAGGACGTGGCCTCCCTCAAGGACGGCGAGACTCGGGACTTCCTCCAGAAGGAGCTGGAACTGCAGCGGGACCTGTCCGAGTACAGGACACGGACGGAGGACCTCAAGGACAAGCTCAAGAAGGAGGTGGAGGGATATGTGGAGCGGGAAAAGGACATGCAGGTGTGCATCTCCAGGCTGGAGGCCTCCGTGGACGAGGTCACGTCTCACCGGGAGGCCGAGCACAGCGCCTCCAAGGTCAGGGAGGGAGGTCTGTATGCCCAGATCAGCATGCTGGAGGGCAGCGTGAGCAGTCTGGAGGGACAGCTCAAGCACGTGAGTGCGGAGCACACGAATCATGAGAAGGAGATGATGGAGCAGCTGGAGCAGCTGCGGAAGGATGTGGAGACGGAGAGCGACACCATGTCCACCATGTCCTCCGAGATCCAGAGTCTCAACAAGTGCCTCCGCGCCAAGGAGGCCACAATCGATGAACTCAAAAAGGAATCGGAGGCGCTGGAAGAAAAGGTCCAGCTCGCTTCTCAGGAACAAACATCCTTCATGGAGACTCGCAGAGCAGAAGTCTTGCAACAGGAGGAACTGTGCGAGAGTCTCAAACAGCAGTTGTCGTATCGGGAGAAGACGATCGAGGCTCTGGAGGTGAATCTCGCCGAGAAGCAGAAGCTGATCGAGAGCATGAAGGCGGAACACGGGGAAGACGTGGCCAGCCTGCATTTCGACAAGGAGGAGGAGCTGGCTCTGCTCCAAAACACGTTCGAGGGGAAGATGGCGGTTCTGGCATCCTCGCACGGCGCGGGCGACAAGAAGCTGAGGAAGAACTTCCAGGAGGAGAAGACGACGCTGATCGCCAACCACGAGGCGCAGATCTCGGCGGCCAAGCAGGCCGTCATGGCCACCAAGGAGAACGTGGAGCTGTTTCGGGAGCGGCAGGCCAAGTACGAGGACTCCATCAAGGATCTGAAGGAGCAGCAGGTGGCGTCTGCCAAGGAGTTCCAGACCAAGCTGTCAGACACAGACAACTACTGGACGTTGCAGCTGTCGGCGCTGCAGGAGGAGTTCGACGACGCCATGATCGAGGGGAAAGCCTTCTACGAGCAGCAGGTGACCGAGCAGCAGAGCAAACACGAGGAGGACACAGGGATCCTCATGGAGAAGAATGAGGGACTGCTGGTCTCCCAGAAGGCAGTGTTCGAGGAGGTCATCGTCAACCTGAAGGCCTCGCTGGACCGACAGAAAGCGGACTACTCCAAGAAGCTGGAGCAGGCCAAGGAAGAGAGGGACTGGACCGTTTCCAGCCTGGAGGAGGACCACAAGAGAAAGCTGTCGCACCTGCAGTCCTGTCTTAAGGAGATGGCCCACAGCCAGAAGGAGATGAAGGAAAGCCTAGAGGAGAACCAAGAGAAGACCAAGCACATCGAGACATTTCTCACCACGCGGAACCGCGACCTGGAGGAGAAGATGGTCCAGGAGCAGGTGGCAAAGGAGGACGCCGTGGCCAAGATCCGGCGAGAACACGAGGTCCAACTCGCCCGAGCAACCGAGCAGCAGGCAAACCTGGAGAAGGAGCTGGAGTCGACCAGGACAGAGTTTGAGGAGCAGATCCAACAGCTGCAGGAACAGCTGGCTCAGCAGGAGGAGAAGCTGAAGCTGGAGTTGCAACAGCTGAAGGAGGAAGCTCGGCGGGAGAAGGGAGAAGTGGAATCACAGGAGGTGAAGCTGAAAGAGGAGGTGACGAGACTGGAAGCTGAGAAGTCCGGACTAGAGGCCGAGGCAACCGGACTGCGGATGAGACTGGATGAGGCATCTGCTCTGGTACAGCGTGTCCAGAACGAGAAGGATTCTGTGGAGAGGACAGCAGCACGGTACAAGGAAGAGTTGGACATGGCGGAAACTGAGCTCACTGGGCAGATGGAGTCGGAGCGCAGAATGTACGAAGAGCAGATGACCTGTCTGAAGGCCGAGATCCACGGCTTGAAGGCAGAGTATTCCACAACCAGGGTACGTACAGAGATACGGTTCATAGGTTACCAAATTCCTATTATGCGAGCTAAAATGATCAATAACTAAGACGAGAACTAGTGCAAATGTATTCATTATTGCAAGTTTCATGTAAACTTGACCTTTCACATGTTTAAATAGAGTATTAATATTTTAGGAGTCGTTGAAACAGAACAACTCTGAAACTGTGGCCCGTTATGAAGCAGAGATGATGAGTCTCAAACAGCAGGTTAGTAGCCCATATTGCAGTGCTAACAACATCCCTAACAGTCTTGTTGGTTGGAACTATTGCACCAAATAAGATTAATGTTATGTTTGTTCATTCTCATTTATTTGTAGTATTTGGCGATATTTAGTGAAATTTGCGGATGTTATTGAAATTCGACAATGGCAAATTTCATTTGGACCCGACCAAGTTGCGGGGAGGGTTCAAATGGAAAATGTGCCATTGTTGAATTTCAATAACACCTGCAAATTTCAAAACCCCATATATTTATTTCCATTGTAAAACATTGGACATCAAACTTTATTTTACGGAGGAACTCGAATGATGGTGGTGAACAATTCACATTCTTAAGATTGAAATCAGCCTTAAAAAAGTCCAAGTTTTATTACGTCATCTATCGGCAAGTTATAGGTGAACCTTGAAACGGCAACTGTGATAAGCTTGAATGAAGTCTATAGTGATGTCACAGGCTTGTCATCACATCACATTGCTTGACATCACTACTCCAGTCTGTGCATTTGTAAATAGCATAAGCCACCACATCCTCAATGTTTGGATGACGGTCAGACAGACTGGAAATATCTATCTAGGCAAGACCTTGGAAGAAAACTCGACAGCCACCTAAACCTATTCATTAAGTTCACTATCATTATTTTCTCCGAGGTGGAAGTCTACTTGCGGTCGCCATAGTAGAATCAGTAACAATCAGTATCACTACACCGTGATGCGGCCCCGGGATCTAATGATATCTCATCCCGGGACATTTGATTTCTCGACCAATCAAATTGTTTGAAATATCCTAAATGTGTTAGAATATCTCATATCACTATTTCCAGTTTTTGATATTATCCTAATTTCCAGTATTTAGTTTGACATGCCACTATTTCTAGTTTTTAGTTTGACATACCACTATTTCTAGTTTTTGGTTTGACATACCACTATTTCTATATTTTGGTTTGACATACCACTATTTCTAGTTTTTGGTTTGACATACCACTATTTATAGTTTTTCATGTGACATACCACTATTTCCAGTTTTTGCTTTGCCATACCATTATTTCCAGTTTTCAGTTTTACATACATGTACCACTATTTCCAGATTTTGGTTTGACATACCACATTTTCTCTGTAGCTTGCGGCAGTGGAGGAAGAGAAGTTGATGGCTGAACGTGAAAACGAAGTATTGCTGGCGCAACAAGAGCGTAGACTGACCTCCAGTCGACGTCAGACAAACACCGACATCCTGGCAATCAGGATCGAGAGAGATCGCCTGCAGACACAGATTGACATCTTGCAGGAGAAGAAGGTGGGTGTACAATGTTGTACCATCAGAGTTCGCACTAGGCTTTCACATGATTAGGGAGTCACAATGAACCACAAGGTGTATTTGGTTTGACATTGTTTCTGTTACGATTCTGTTATTTGCTTCAAGAAAGTCAAATATGAAGTTTGTGCATGTCGGGGTGAATGCTGCCCAATTTTGAAAATACTGTTAATATTTAAATTTATACATATTTATACATATTTCTTCATTCTCTTCCTAATTTTTGTTTGGTTTGTGTTTGTTTTTATTTTTATTTCTTTATTATTGTATTTTATTGTTAATTTGTTATTGTTATTACTTTGCTTTTTTGTTTCCATTATTTAATATTTAACTTGTCACAATCCCAGGAATTGACGAACAGCAAGATGGCTGACCTGGCACAGGAGATCAACCGATACACCAGCCGTTGCGAGCAGTTTGAGACAGAGTGCCATGAGATGGACCAGCGGTTATCGGAGTTAACCGAGCGCGAGAGGTCGCTGAAATCAGACCTGGAGAAGCAGCGGGCTCAGAAGGCAAAGATGGAGGACCGGTGCAAGGAGCTCGTGCAGAAGCTTCAGACGCACCTGGAGCGAGAACAGAAGATGGTACGCGAGCACGGGCGAGAACTCTCCATGGCCTCTGATCTCAACGCCAAGCTGCAGGCTCAGGTAGAGAGGGGCAACAGGAAGATGGAGGACCTCGCGAGGAAAACAGAAAAGGCGAGTATTGCAGGACTGCATGTAATTAATTTTTAGTTCTTCGTATTATTATTTTTGCAGAGAAATTTATTAATGAAATTAAGTAGATCTAAGCCCATGGGCTAATTTATTTTTATTTACTGTCATTTAAAATTGTATATTTTATTATTATTTTATTTTATTTTATTGCTGTTATCAAACTTATTAAGTACGATTTCATGCTCAATTCAAAGTTTTGTTCACAAATCTCTATATAAAATTTGAGCATGAATTCATCCTCATAAGTTTTTGTAATCTTGCACCTAGCCCGAGATTGCGAGAGAGAGAAAATTTAGTAAAATTTCATGCTCAACTTTTGTTCACAAAACCTCGTATAAAATTGTACTCAAAAAGTTTCGTAATCTCAGGGGCTTGGCTATTAATGCAGAAATCGGCCCTTAGTAAATAACATTTTTAATTTTTTATTCTCAAGTTTCCAGATAACAACTTCGATTATTTGTTTTTCCAACAAACAAATGTAATGCAAACAAACTTACCACATTAATGCAAACAAACTTACCACATAGCTAAAGTAAAAAAAAAAAATAATAAAAATTCTGAAAATACATAATAAAAATTCTGAAAATAAATAATAAAAATTCTGAAAATAAATAATAATGCTCATCAACATTGTTTGTAGGTGGAAGCGGAGAGGACCAAATTTGCGGAGACGGTGCGGTCGTACCAGGAGACGTACGCCAAGCACAAGGAGAGCATGGAGACAATGGCTGCCGCTCTGCAGACGCAGAGACACACAGCAGACAAACACCGGCAGCGCGCAGAGAGGCTGGATAGCGAGGTCAAGCGGATGCACGAGGAGAACGTTGCCACCAAGTCACTAGGTCAGCCAGTGTGGAGAGTGTTCGGACGCAAACATTCGAAGCGATAATTTTTTTTATTTTTTTAAATTTTTTTTTAGCCGTGTTTATGTGTATTTCATTTTAATTATTTTTAAAAAAAATATTTAACATTATTTGTGCCGGAGGAAACTGGAGATACCTTAGTTGTATATCGGTGATTATGATGTATAGAGCGATAATCAACTTTTTTGGATTTTTTTTTTTTTTTAAATATTAATAGAAATCAGGCCATACGTGATAATCTCATCTTGACTGTGTGTTATGGCTTTTGTGCTGGTTTGATCATAATTCCTAACTACAACATTACAACATGATGAGCTGACCTGTGATTGTGTGTTTGGCAGCACACTTTGGACTTTTGGACATGTTTTAATGCCACATTACAGCCATTAGCTTGTGTGTGCATGTGTTTGTCAGGATTTAGAACTGGTTTGCACAATCATTTGCGCTTGGCTTGTCAGTTTAAATGTTGTGAGTTTATGGCATTTGGAAACCTGCAACACCTGTAAGGGCAGTAAACCTGCTAGCACAAGCTGGTAGTGACGAATACAGTGACAATAGCTCCTGCATGCAGTGCATCGTCATCAAAGAAACATGGGACCCTGTGAGCGGATTCAAACTCGGTACCTTTGACTCATGAATCCAATGATCAACAAAGTTGCATGCTACCACCCGCTGCTATTAGCATTATAGCTGGCAGTCCGGACTCTGTTGGGGGGGTCAGCCCTCTTCAAGTAAGTTTAATATTCTCCATGCTCACAAATTCAACTTGGGTTACAGGTTTCCTCCTGCCATAAAACTTTTATTTATATATATTTTTTGTTGTTTATTTTATTTTATTTTTTTTATTTTTTTAATTATTAGTATTTTTGTAAACATTTTCTTTTTTTATTTCATGTAATTTAAAAATGTTTAATTTGTTAGGAAATACATTGCTATTATTATTGCTAAGTGATTGTTATTATTCTTTTGCCAAGCCACAAATATGACGTAAAATATATTGACTATCCAGAATGTCTTTATTGCAGCCACGAAGGTTCGATCCCTGGAGACACAGCTAGAGTTTGCCGACCGTCAGGTGCGCGAGTACCGACACCAGTTGGACCAGGCAGGGACGGCACTACTCGGGGACACTACCGCCTTCCAGAGACATATGGAGCTACACGCCGATGAGGGTGTCTCCATCGACCTCCCCGGGGTCTGTGGTACCGGCGAGACAGGTACCACCATTTAATTCTGTTAAATCTGAAATGTCCATCAAACCCTTCTTTCTTTTTAAAAATTATTTTAAATTCTATTTCCATTGATTTTTTTTTGATGTTTCATTTTATTTGGAATTTCCAGAGAAAATGGTAGTCTAGATAACTCTTGATTATTGATTTTTTTATTCTATTATGTTTTTGAATCTTTTTTTAGTGATTGTTTTTTATCCAACAGGTTGCAGTGTAAATGACTAGACATTTTTTATTATTATTATTATGTTATTTAGAAGAAGAAAAATTGTTTGTTTGTTTATTTATTTATTATACTCTATTTATTATTTATTAATTTATTCGGGATGTTTCAGAGAGCAGTGCAGACGACTCTCTAGAGCTGGAGAACAAGACAGTCAAGCACAACCTGAGATCACAGACTTCCGAGAAGACGCTGACCAATGAGGATGTAGACAGGTTTGTAATGTTGGCATCAATCACACTGAAAAATAACACAAGATTCCTATTTATAAAATGTGGCGTAATGGTTAGAGAGTCGGCCCGGAGTGCGGAAGGTTGCAGGTTCGATCCCTGGTCACGTCATACCAAAAGACGTTAAAAGATGGTACTTGTTGTTCCCCTGCTTGGCGCTCAGCATTAAAGGGGTAAA
>JAUTBT010028252.1:0-19365 GCA_032361225.1 Lepetodrilus schrolli
GTCGGGGTTACGCTTTAGTTAAATCGGTCTGGGTTACACTTTGGTTAAATCAGTCGAGGTTACACTTTGGTTAAGTCGGTCTGGGTTACACTTTGGTTAAATCGGTCGAGGTTACACTTTGGTTAAGTCGGTCGGGGTTACGCTTTAGTTAAATCGGTCTGGGTTACACTTTGGTTAAATCAGTCGAGGTTACACTTTGGTTAAGTCTGGCGGCGTTACTCTTTGGTTAAATCGGTCGAGTGTTGGGCTCACAATCCACGACTGGCATGGTCCTGTTGCATGTGGTTAACAAACTCGGGCAGCCAATGGCTGTAATAGTTGGTAAATTAGGTGTTGCAAATTTTATGACATTTAATCCCATTAAGGGTTAATTTACAAATGTTTCTCTTCTCCATACTACGTTAATTAGTCGTTTTATTTACCAGGTTGTAGGTACATATCTATGTAAACAAGCTGACAAATGTATTTTTGGTGACCTTGAAACTGACCTTGACTTGGATGTAATAATTAGGTGCCATCTATTCCTATCTATAGTATATGCGTAGACTTCAAGTGAATCCATTTGAGTATTACAGCATCAATATCATTGGATGTTTCTATTTGAAATCGGTCTTCATTGCGGCTGCTCTAGACATATGCACTGCTTTCAACAAAAAGCACATTAGACAGTGTCATCAACAATTAATAATGGTATTTTGTCAATTGTGTGAAAGTGAGTTGAGATGAGATAGATAATAAATTTCATTGTCATGTCCCAGGAGGCATAAAAGTCAATATTTCTGATAGAATAAAGAAGTTGACATTTCCGAACATGGACCCATTGCATGGACTGTTCTTTGTCTTACGATGGCTTACCTTAATGATTGTTATTTCCGTATTTTACCTAGAATGTGTAATAGGAAGTTTAACAACACATTGTTTTATTATGATTCTTGCAGTGAGTTGAAAAGGGGAAAAAATGAGAGCACACTGACCCATTGACCGAGGTAATAATGCAGTGCTTTTGAGCATGGATTTAACGCAATATCAGCTAGAGGTATCTTAAAGTGGATTCACCAGTACCTTAACTATTATGTTTATGTTTTGTTTAAAAAATCAAGTTAGCTAGGAAATTGATGTGGATACGTCTGTGTATCTGCGATAGGCGGTCACATGCCTGCACATTATTATTATCTTCCTGTACCAAGTATTTCCTTTTTTTTAAAAGCATCGTCAGTGTTCTATATCATTGATCTCATAGTGCATGACTGACTTCGAGGAATGTTCAGGAAAACCTTCCTATGTCCTATGATGTGCCAATCAAATACCAACTCCCGATAGTGACCGTAACAGAGGTGTATCTCTTCTTGGCACTCTCTCTATCACTCTTGATGGACATATATAGGTCAAAGTCTAGAGGCAATTTCCTAATGATGGGATTTCAACATGGGCTGGTAGGATTTCAATGTGGTCTGCTAGGATTTCAATGTGGTCTGCTAGGATTTCAATGTGGTCTGCTAGGATTTCAATGTGGTTTGCTAGGATTTCAATGTGGTCTGCTAGGATTTCAATATGGATTGGTTGGAGTTTAATGCGGATTGGTGGGAGTTAATGAATTAATAGGAATTCAATATGGATTAGTAGGATTTCAATATTGATTGGTGGGATGTCAACATGTTGCTGGAATTTCAATATGAATTGGCATGATTACAATATGATTAATTGGATCATATCTGAATATCATTGGGCCATGCATATCCAGACATCATTACTACTAGGATTTCAGAATGGACAACATGGACTGTCAGTCGTCGTTGAACCATAACCTTGAATCATTGGACCATATCCTGGAACAATTGGACCATATCCTGGAACAATTGGACCATATCCTGGAATCATTGGCCCATATTCCCTCCTCTATAGATAACCACTCCAATGTCATTGTTTCAGTTCCAATGAAGTATGTTCTACACTGTAGTTTTTATGTGACAAGTAGTCATAAAGTTATTGTAATCAACTGTATAGGTCGACTTCCCCTCACGTTAAACATGTGGTCAGCATGATTTGATGGACTTGGGGTGGTGGTGGTGGTTGGAGGTGGGGGAGTGCTCAGCATGATTTGATGGACTGATGATCTGGTGGTGCTCAGAGATTGCTTGTTGGTCAATGAGTTAATGAAATCATACAAGTCAGATATGTTCTCCGTGAAGTGTGCTTGCCAAGGCACCGTTCGCTCGCTCGTTACTAATCAATCAGCTGTGATTCTCTACATTGGACAGGCCATGTCTCGGGGAAACTTTACTACTATTCCCATGCATTCACAGACTGGAAGGTTGCTTTTAATAACTGCACTGGGAAATGAGTTGTTTGTATAGAGCGTGGGTCCTTTTATACTCCTGTCCGAAGTCCTGTAGTGGTCCTGTCTGAGGTCCAGGTCCTGTCAGTGGTCCTCTCCGTGGTCCTGTCTGATCCCATCTGGACCTGTCACTGGTCCTGTCAGCGGTCCTGTCAATGGTCTCGTCCCATCACATGTCCCATGCTGGCACTGCATCATGTGACTGGGTAAGCCAGAAGAATCTGGTCGCGTGCTTATCATGGAAAGAAAGACTGGAAAACCCAAAAAGAAAAGTGTTACTTTTAGAGTTGAAGATTTAGTAGGAAAATCAGATAAGGTAGGTATGCTTGTGTTTCATCTGGTAACTTTCTTAAAAGACCATAACCAAGGATCATCCCGAAGGATATATATGATAGAAAAATTACGTTGAGATGATAGAAAAACAAACTCTATCGGAAGTGAATTTTAACATTCAAATGTTAAAATTGCTAATTTAATGATCTGGTATGTTTAAGTATTATATTGCCTAGTTGAAAAATAATAAGAAATACCGGTATCTTGCAATTTTTATGACGTATTCTTTTGAGGCTATAGCATTAACATACTGGTTTTGGCATTACAGCAAGTCCAGGAATATATAAATTATAATAAGTATTGGATCTAATTGAACAAGAAACATAGAATGCATTATTCAAGAGGTAGAGTCTATGGTGACATTCTGTGCCACGTGTTCGGAGTACTCTGTGTTGTCTTGCACACTGTGCGGTCTGGAGTGACGTCACCTGTCTGTCTGAGAACACTTTGCACATCTCAAAGGAACGTTGCCTATATTGACATGATTCACTATGGAAAATAAAAATATATATGATTCACTATGGAAGGGTCAGAAAGCATTTTCTTTCAAATGTTCTTTCTCTGAAACCACCAGTCTTAGGGACTCAAGTCCTATATATGCTGTCCTGATATATACTGCTTGTGGTGTAGTTAAGGTATTTATTGATAGTTTATGGTCCATTATTAGAAAGAAACCTGTTTTCAAGTCACTGACCAAAACCCATCAAATTTGATTCACAGTGGGTTATAATGTCTGATATTGTCTGGACACATGCAATGTTTGGAATATGAATGGGGTATACCCAGAGTGATATACGGCTTGGTATTTCATGTCTGACTATAGTTGGGCCATGTGAGTGAGTTGGTGTTTTTAGTTTGTGAAATATTCCAACATTATTTCATCGATGTTGCAGCAATCTATGCTAGTAGGAGAATCTTCAGTAGCTAGGAAATACAGTGGGACCCAAAGGCAATGTCTGCTGTTTATGAATTCATGAAGACTTTACAAATAAATATGTTTCTTATTTTAGTATAATGATAATTGCATGAGTATACAGACATTGAACAATGTTCACTCAGTCTGTGGTCGACGTACACAGCCCAATGCTGGGTGGATCATCACCCACTGAGTAGTAGGAGGATCTGCAGTATGTATTATAGTGGAAGCCATAGGCATTGGCTGTTACAGATAATAATATTAATAATAATAATAATAATGTGAACTTTTGTATTATGCCAAATCCACACTCGAAAGCATGGTCATAGTGCTATATTATTACCCCGGTCAATGGATTTGTGTGCACTCAATTTCCTTCTCAACTCCCTGGGGAGTATACAATGCAAGCTGCCGTTCAAGGTGCTACAAGGTTATCATTCACATGTTCATCTCATCGTTTCCAGAATCCATGAAGACTGTATTCTAAGTAAACAGACATGCAAACATGTTCACCCAGCAGAGAATGGGTACCTGGTAGGATGGCATGGACATGTGAATGATAACCTCATAGCACCTTAAATGGCAGCTTTGGTTGTATACTCGCCATGGAGTTGAGAAGTAATTTGAGTGCACACAAATCCATTGACCGGGGTAAGGAAATTGAGGGTATAAAGGAGTAGTTGAGAAGGAAAGTGAGGGCCCACTGATCCACTGACCAGGGTAGTAATGTAGCACTATGAGTACCATCTCAAGTGTGGATTTCGTGCAATATCAATATGAACATTATTATTATTATTATTGTTGTTGTTGTTGTTGTTGTTGTTGTTGTTGTTGTTGTTGTTGTTGTTGCTGCTGCTGCTGCTGCTGCTGCTGCTGCTGCTGTTGTTGCTGGTGTTGTTGTTGTTGTTGTTGTTGTTGTGAAACTGGGTGTAGAATCTTGTACACTACCATATTCATCTTGTTAGTAGTCCTCATAGCAGTCAGCAGATCTGTTGGAATGCTCTCTGGTCTTAAGTTCTACCACACCCTAATTAAGAAAATGTTACTTTGTGAGAGTTTCATTAAACGATAACCTGGCTTTAAGAAACTTTGTTAAGCATGATTTCATCAAATCAGGTCTAAAGTTTATAAAATGTTTTTGAGTTGGATTTCATACTCATGATTTCATGTATTGGAATTCATACTAAAAATGTGTTTTACCCTTGGGCTTTAGGTATTGTTTCACAAAACTCTGCTATATCTACTAAACATTTATAATTTTTAAAAAATCATTTCAATCAGGGCTTGTCAGTTTATCCGCAGTATCCATAGCGGTCACTGGCTACTACTGACAGACTAAGGATAATAACTACATTGCCACTCTACAGACAGCACATCCTATCAATATCATGTCAGAAAGGTAACTTTTGTGAACATTGATGCTGAGCTCCAAGGATGTGATTTGAACCCGGGGCCTTTGACTCCAAAGTCCAGTGATCGAACCATTGCACTACCACCCACCTATCTACTAAGAGACCATAGCGCTCTCATAGCCACCTCCTGTATGTATGCAGCGATCTGGCATCTAAAAGATCTGGCTCTTCTGAGAGCACTATTATATCCTAGTGGATACAAGAGCTTAGTCGTCACGTATGGGTGAAAGATTCCCGCAGTGACGTAAAACAATAATTCACTCACAAGAGCTTAGAGAAATGATACCCAGGAAAACAGGGATTCAAACTCGTACCTACAGATCTATTGTCTGGCATGCAACCACATGTTCCATCCCACTGCCATCTGGTAGGATGACATGGTCATGTGAATAGTAACCTTGCAGTGCTGGAAATGGAAGCTTGTGTTGTATACTCCCCAGGGGTTGAGAAGAAACCTTGTGTACACACTGATCCATTGACTGGGGATAATAATGTGGCACTTTGAGCATGCCTTAAGGGGTGGATTTGATGCATTTTAAGTAGCCATTATTATTATTAATAATATTATTATTATCTGTGGCATGTCTCAGTGCTCTGACACATATAGATAACAACATCCTTGGCTTCAGGACCTATGCTGTCATAGTTGTACTGGCACTAGATGCATGTAACAGCAATAACATACCAGTATACATACAGCAGTAACATACCAGTATACATACATCACTAACATACCAGTATACATACAGCAGTAACATACCAGTATACATACAGCAGTAACATACCAGTATACATACAGCAGTAACATACCAGTATACATACAGAACTAACATACCAGTATACATACAGCACTAACATACCAGTATACATACAGCAGTAACATACCAGTATACATACAACACTAACATACCAGTATACATACAGCAGTAACATACCAGTATACATACAGCGCTAATATACCAGTATACATACAGCAGTAACATACCAGTATACATACATCACTAACATACCAGCATACATACATCGTAACACACAGTGCTTTATGTTTATGATTGCCAATTAAATGTAATCACTGTATTATGGCTAGGCTGTTATTGGCTATTGCACTCTGCTATTAGTTCATGTAATATAATGCCGGTGCATTTCTGGAATGGTGCTGAATTGGTGCCCAGAATGGCGCCAACATTGGCAACTGAAATTGATGCTGGTCTCAGTATGTCTTGTAATGGCTTTTATGGAGCAGTTGTGAGATGTTCACAGCCTGTTAAGGTAGTCGGTCGCCTAACTGGACTTGGGTAATCAATGTTCAGGATAATGCCCTCCTCATTAATAATGAGTAGTTAGAAGGTTGCGTTTCCTTGTGAAAGTCCTCATTGATTGGTTAATGAGTATTTGCCTATTTCCTCCCCGGATGAAATTGTTATTATAATAACCAAGTGTTGATACAATTTCAAGACCTTCGTGTCACTTGATGTCTTGAAACACTTTATCATGTTTCTTTATTGTGTTTCTCAATTGATAAAATCTCCAATTCCGGCTCATAGTATAAGGTACCATGTGATATAATCTCTCGATCGGAAAGTAAATACTCGATCGATTCGGTAGTCGGCAATCTGACCAGGTGGGAAAGTAGAGGGAGTGACCCGAGGTATTCAATACTTTCTGGGATTGGAACGCTGGAAATGTTTGCATTTGTGGAAGTAAACGTAATCTGTTTTAAGGCCATCTAATTGGGAGGAGAATGTGAAGGACTTGAGGCAATGCTCCATCGCCAGCTACCAATGCCCTGGAAATCTGACACGTTGTTGACGCAGGCTGGATTGACGATGTTTGTTTGAACGGAACAGCGTGAATGTAACAGACCCATATGAAAACATCTGTAGTACGCGGATTTGTGACTGTCCTCTTCTCTATTTATACATGGAATGAGTTGATTTAAGTGGTAAAAAGAGTGTTCAAAGCTTTATTTGACAATAATATAATGCCATCATTTACACTCACTATATTTTTGTAATATTTGATATTTTTCAATTCATAAACTGACACAAATTTTCTGTTTGGTAGCATTCTAATGTAGATAAGTCCTGGTAAGTTTCATTCAAAGCCAAATGGTTTAACTCTTTATATTATTTGCTGACATGCTGTAAATATTTTTTTGTATCTAATCTAGTCAAGTCTTCAGTGTGACAGGAGAGGGAAACATATTCATTTTTACCAACAATTATCCATGTATGTATTAGAAAGGTGTCTTGTTAAATATGTGAATTATTTCTCTTAGAATTCAATATTAACAATTTCTTTGGTCATTAAAATATTTGCAATTATTTTCATTCTTCAATTTAACGGGACATTACGCTATATTACTTTAAAATCGGCTTATAGCTAATTTTAAAAAAATTCTGTTTAATGTATTACCTACTTTAATATCAGCTTAAAGCCAATTAATCTTTTTTCGTTTATGTTTATTTTACATATGATTCACATCATCAAAAGATTAATGTGGAAAGGACGTGCAAAATTACATCAACGAATCAAAAGGAAACACCATGATCATGTACATGGCATATCCCTTTAATTAAGATGAACACTCAATAACAAACAATCTATGCCAAGAAGTGTTGAAATCTTTGTAAAATGTTAGGGAGTTTTCGAATTGCACTTGTTTGAATAATTCAAAGTACATGTATTTGTAATGCGAAGGCTTATAATATATGACACACTTCTGAAGTTGGGATTAGGATGGTAACTATCTGTCAGGACCGTGTGTCTTTAATGAGCTATGACAGGTCTGTCAGCAAGTCCCTAAAGAAGAAACTACAACACTTTTCTACACGTGACTCAGTGAACGACAACTAAACGAACGAACGAGGGAACGAACATCGGCGTGCCGTGTACACACCTAGATACCTATGAACTGCGAATTGCTGAAGTATCATGCAGTCCTCGGTGAATGCAGTCCCGCTGGGTGGCTATAAGCAAGGCTGAAATCTGTCAGGAAGGAGTGTTACGTTACATTATGTGTGTGTTCTCTCCCGAACTGTTACCACAGTAATTATGAGTAATGAATCGACCAATCCCCCAGATCATCATCTCCTGTGAAGATGTGAGTATTAGTAATAGCTCATGTATAGTCATGTAGTGGTCACATGAAATAAATGGCACAGTGGTGTATCAGCAACATATCATCTGCTCTATATGGATAGTGTAGTCTTCATCTGTTGTACATTGCATATGGTATCTTGTTGTAGTGTTTGATCTCCATAATGTATGTTATGAATGAATAGATACTTGACTGACACACTGTATGTTTTTACAGATTGTCAGTTGTCTACAAGTGAAAGTGATATATTGTTATTTATCTTAAAACATGGTTGTAAACCTTTAAAAATTAAAGTACCCACTTAGCAAGTACGTGATACATCAAGCTCAAATCTTGTAAATCTTCTAGGCTTAGATAAAGGTCACTCAATCAACACAGTCACTCCACCTTAAAGGCACCCAGTCCATAATTTATGTTCATGTTTTAGGAAGGTGTGTGTCACCAATAAATGATTGTCAGTCACCTTTGAAATGTACGCTATTGGTTGACAGATTGCATTTTGACATACATCTCTCTCTCTCTCTCCCCCCTCTCTCTCTCTCTCTCTCCTCTGTCTCTCTCTCTTCTCTCTCCTTTTTTTTCTCTCTCTCTCACTACCTCCCTCTACCTCTCTCTCTTCTCTCTCTCTCTACCTCTCTCTCTTCTCTCTCTCTCTCTCTCTCTCTCTCTCTCTCTCACTTTCGCTCTGTGGTGAGATATGGATGGATATGGATGGTGGGATATTGATGGCGAGATATGAATGGTGGGATATTGATGGTGAGATATGGAGGGAGGGATATGGATGGTGGCATATGGATGGTGATGTACATGGTTACAAATAGAAAATCTAAAAAAAATAATCATTTTTTTAGCAAAATTTATAGAATGTAATTGACTTGCAGATATTCTGCACTCTTGGCCACATTAACTTGCAAGTTGATAGACATCACTTATACTCTGGTAGCGGAAAGTGGGTGTGTGGGGATGGACAGTGCATCAGATGGCAACATTGCAATGGGCTGGGTTTGAATCCTGTCCAGGCTCTGTATCTTCTCACTATTGCAGAAAAGAACTTAGATATCGTGTCTACGCACAGGTATTGTATTTGCCATCCTTGGCTCCCCTGCAGCAGACATTACTCTGACGTTACTTTGACACATAGTTGTTGTGGGTTTTCCTCCACCCATACACAGATGACTATATCATTTTGAAATGCCGTGGAAAATAGATTTAAACCATATCTGAGTTTTGGTTTGTACTCTGGCACACTGTTCTCACAGGTATCAATCTTTATCCAACGGATGGTCTGCTTGAGACAGGGTGGCAAGCCCGTTTTATTTGGGATAGTTAATGCTAATTCCAAGGCCATCTATATTTTTGTGATTACTTCAGGCTCACTTGAGTGTTACGCATTCCACAAACTAGTGATGACAATAAACCAGGGTCCTGTTTCAAAGAACGATCGTAGCGCTACGACAGTCGTAACTCCTTATTCATGTCCATAAGAGTTACAATTCTCGTAACGCTAAGATCATTCTGTGGAACAGGCCCCAGGATGTAAAGGGTCTACAATATCAGACACACTAGGTTTTCTTCTTTTAAATTAATTAAATGTTTAATCATCACAAATGGGTGAAAGATTCCCGCAGCGACATAATCACTCGCCGTTAGCTCTTATATTAAATCGCTACGCCAAAGCAAAATGGAATAATGAAACCCATAATAAACTACATCACTTTCAAGCCTTCATTGGTTTAACCCCTTTGTATCATTCATATTGTAATCAAGACGAAACAGTTCTGTGATGGTGTTGTATTGGTCATACATTTCATACACATTCATACATTTTAAAAGGCGAGGATAAGCCTCGGTGTATTGGTTGTGACGAGGACATCACGGTCAAGCATATTTGACTTGATTGTGTGGACTTATCAGATTAGTGCATGAGGTTTCATTCATCGCCAAACCTTAAGCATTTATTTACTCATGTCCCTGATCATTACATTTTATCATTTTTAAAGGCCATTGGTATTTATGATAGGTTTTATATTACTTACCAACTGCATCAAGCTATTAAATCATATACATAATTTAACTATTCATATTGGTATTATTATATCATGTGCATTATTTTAACTACATTTTTTTCACATATTTTTCATGCTTATTCATTTTTAAACTCATATAATAAAATAATTAAATGTTTATTCATCGCAAATGGGTGAAAGATTCCCGCAGTGACGTTAAACTCCATAATCACTCACTCACACCTCTTAATGAGCTGAGAGTATATGTTTGTCATGTTAGAAATACAAACATGCACATTTGATCATGAGGATATAGCGCTAATTGTCTAGTGTCTGTGCGTGTGTGTGTGTGTGTGTGTGTGTGTATGTGTGTGTGTGTGTTGTCTGTGTATGTATTATGTGTGTGTACAGACTACTCTGATCATGTCTTTCTGTGCAGAGGATCATTGTCAATGGCATGCATGTGACCATTATTGTGTTTGCGCTCTGTGACTGGAATATCCTTCAGTCTACCCACTGGACAAGAAATGTAGATCTTCAGAGCCGGTTACTTGTTAAAATGTGAGTCATCTCGATGTGGCATGTCTCCGTGAATGGTTATGTAATATTGGATGTAATTATGTTTTGTGTCTGGTTGTATATATGCCCTCATCTGTGACAATACATGTAGTGTCGCCCACTATCAGCCATAACACTCCATATAGGATCGCCCACTATCAGATACAACACGACATAGTAGGGTCACCCCCCATCACATGCTACATTACACATGCAGCCAGGTGTGATATAAGATGCTCCTACTGGTCTCAGCCAGTATGGTTTCCCCTTTGGCTCAGTTGGTAGAGCATTGGACACTATCCAGCAACTGAGGTTCAAATCCCAGGATCGGCAGTGGTCCTGTTTCAATGGTGCCCAACATGCATTCTAGTTGTTCCCAGTGGTCTGTTCTCGCTGAATTTCCCCACAGAGAATTCCTAGCTCCCTGGTGGCTCAGAAGTGACTGAATTAGTAACATAGTGTGGAGGGGGAGAATGTAGCTGTGTGATATAAGATGCTCCTACTGGTCTCGGCCAGTGGGGTTACCCTTATGGCTAAGTCAGTAGAGCATTGGATTCACTATCCAGCAACTAGGGTTCAAAACCCAGGATTGGCAGTGGTCCTGTTTCACATATATAGTGTCACCCAACAACAACTGCAGTTAACACTATATATACCCGAGTATAAGGTGACCTTGGCTTGCCAACATCTCTTGATCCCACCCTTCCTCAGATAATCCAGGTTTAATCTGTATTTCAATGTGTCGATGCGGCATATTCTTAAATAGTAGTAGTAGTGTCAGATATCTCATTTCTCATGCTTAATTACATCGAATGAGTCACATGACCTGGAATACCTGGAGAGTATGTTGACAGCATGTGACAAAGGTCACATAAAGGTCATGCATACTAGTCTGCATAAATGTGTTGATGAAATATTTGCTTAGCAAAAATGTTTGTGTGTGGATGTTTGTGGGTGTGTTGTGTGTGTGTGTGTGTGTGTGTGTGTGTGTGTGTGTGTGTGTGTGTGTGTGTGTGTGTGAGAGAGAGAGAGAGATTATTTGACTATTGATCTGAAACACCAAAGGGTACCCGTATCTCTGTAAATGTGTTGACAAACGATAAGTTAATACATAAATTGTATACTTGTAGGAATCAATTTGCTTGCAAAGATCCTGATAGTCCTTGGCAAATAACACTAGTACTGTTATCAAAATTCTCAATAGTTTACAAACACATTGCAGAGCTCCAGACTAACAGGCCAAGTAGCAAAGGCACTAAATGTTAAAACTAGGTTGCCTGCAGTGCAATATACTTACTCCTGTATGTCAGGCATATGTTAGTCTAGAGTCCTGTCTGTATGTCAGGCATATGTTAGTCTAGAGCCCTGCCTTGGCATTCCTATAGAAGAGATTACATTTTTGTCATATATGGTATAAATATTATTCATATATATATTGTTTGTTATTTATGTTATTTATACAATATATTATTTAATTAGTTGGTCATTTTTATGATTGATGACCAACTTTACTTCAATTTAAGATGTATTAGATATTATTATAAAAATGTGTTCAATCTTATTGAATTAATCAAAGTCTACCTGAACTTGCAAATTAAAAAAATATATATAAAAAAAACACAACAAAAATACTTTTTAAATGATTTAATACAGGCAGAATATCCATGTTATTACTGAAAGTTGCAGGAAAGTAGCATTATTAAAGAGGATCCGTGACCTTTGAGTAATGTCAGTGGACAAAGCTAAGGTCAAGGCAAAATAGTTTGCAAAATTGGGAAGTTGGTGACAAAGAACATTTTAACAGTTTGTGGCAATTACTTGGTCCCGAGCCGAGGTTATGAAACTTTTTGAGTACAATTTCATGCTCGAGGTCAAATTTGATGTCCATGGCATTTTTGTGAACAAAACTTTGAATTGAACATAAAATCGTACTAAAAAAAAATGTGTAATCTCAGGGTCTGATTAGCCAGGTCTGAAAAGTAGAACACAATGGGTAAACACATCCTCAAATGTTAGATACAGTGTATTCAAAATTGAAAAAGTATTAAATAAAAAATGATTTTCTGTTTTCTTGAAAATGAGAATCTGAATACATGTATATATTTATGCTTATAAACTGAGATTGATTTGATTGGTTGAGAAGCTAGCCATGGTTCTTTGGCTGGCTCTCTGCAGCACTCACCACTGCCCCGAGATTACAAAACCTTTTTCATTCTCAAATTTCCATATGTAATTTGAGCTTGAGCAAGAAATTGTACTCAAAATGTGTCATAATCTTGGGCCCAGAACTCTGGAAGAAGAGTTTAATCCAGACATTGCAATTGGCTCCCGATGACGAGAAAGTGCCATCTCAAACATTCCACATATTTCAAAGTTTTTTTTTATGTTAAATCTACCGTGTTATTCAATCCATTGCATATTTATTGAGATCATCTTTGAAAAATATTGAAAATATTTCATCCACAACCTTTGATATTTTCAATTCCGATGCAAGCCTGAATCTGGAAGACCATGTGATATAGAGCTGGTAGTTGCACATGGCGCTGGTGGATGTTAACATGGTTATAGCACGTCCTGGTCGGAACTGATCAATGAAAAGTGGATTACTACCAGCACGGGAGGTTGCAGTCTCGGCACCCAATCTTAGACTCTCTTCTCATTATAGTGTACTGCCAGGTAATCGGCGAGTTTATGGTATACTGAGACTGTGAGGCCATTGACCTATGAAGTGTAGAAAAAGTATTAAATTGGGGAGAATTTTCCTTAACAATACATAGCTGTAAGAATTGAACCTCTTGTGAACCATTCATAAATGTGTTTCTAATGCAGGTACAATAACTTTGCAAATGTGATCCAAGATTCTGTAAGATGGTGCATGTGGGTGTGGGTATGTGGGTGTCAGTGTGGATATCTGTATGTAGTATGTGTATGTGGTGTAAATGTGGATATGGGATGTGAGTATGTGTATGTGGATATGTATATGTGGGTATGTGTGTGTGGGTATGTGTGTGTGGTATGTGTGTGTGGGTATGTGTGTGTAGGTATGTGTGTGTGGGTATGTGTGTGTGGTATGTGTGTGGTATGTGTGTGTGGGTATGTGTGTGGGTATGTGTGTGTGGGTATGTGTGTGTGGGTATGTGTGTGTGGGTATGTGTGTGTGGTATGTGTATGTGGGTATGTATATGTGGTATGTATATGTAGGTATGTGTGTGTGGTATGTGTGTGGGTATGTTTGTGTGGAATGTGTATGTGGGTGTGGGTATGTATATGTGGTATGTATATGTAGGTATGTGTGTGTGGGTATATGTGTGTGGTATGTGTGTGGTTTGTGTATGTGGCTGTGGGTATTTATATGTGGTATGTATATGTAGGTATGTGTGTAGGTATGTGTGTGTGGATGTGTGTGTGGGTATGTGTGTGTGGAATGTGTATGTGGGTGTGGGATGTGGCTATGTGTATGATACATATATATGTAGGCATGTGTATATGGGTATGTGTATATGTGTGTGGTATGTCTATGTGGTATACATGTGTGTTGGAGGTGGGTGGGGAAGAGGTGTGTTCCTGTCAATTTCAACTAAAAGTCCTGCATACCTCTGATAATTTCTTTGATGCTATGATTATTAATTTAATATCTACAGTAGATAATCATGATCATGTTTCTCATCAAACAAGTGTTAAAGCATCTCTTTATTGGACTATAAAGTGTGACAGCTGATATGTTTACACTCTTGGTAGCATCTAGCTGTTGGCATACATGCTTGCCTCACTGCAGTGTCTTTAATCACTCACTGTCCCCCAGTCAGACAGTCAGACAGTCAGTGTAGATTATCTGATATTAAAATACAGCCACTATTTTTGTCCATCGGAAATCTGTCAATCATTTTTCACGAATGTAATTTTTTTTTGTCCATTATCGTTGACGAATGCACAGTTTTGAAACTCCTCATTTGAGATTATATTAAATTGTACATTTCAAACTTTACAGTCAGACAGCTATTGTATATTAATTATCTACTAGGTTGTGAATTTGAGTCGGTGGGAATGGGGGTCGGGTGATGGTACAATTGTAAGTGAGTGGGGTGGTTGCTAAGGTGAGAGGGTGTAGGGTGGTGTTATAGTGAGTGAGTGAGTGAATAGGAGGGGGTGGGGGTAGGTAGGTAGCACCATTAATAATGACTTTTACTTTAAATTTGTTCCATCATCTGAGAAGAAGATACCACCTTGCTGATGAAATGAAATAGAATGGGACTATATTTGAGCCCTGTCCTAAAATATGCCTAGCAATAAAATCGATGACTACCAGTTCAATTGGTTTATGATTGACAATAACACGAAGGTCTCAAAATAAACTCCATACTTTTTTGTTCATTAGTTGTACCTTGCTTTATTTAACTGACTATAGTTGCATATACTTGGTACATGTTTGAATGAAATAATATTCCTGCCTGCAACTGACAGCTTCCTGTTCCTGTTACAGGGCATTCTGGTCCAGGAAGTGGATGAGGGTCAGCCCTGTCAGGCCTGTGGTGACCGCTGTCCAGGATTCAGTCTTCATGTCTGGCGGTAAGTAAAGTAATACATGCAACAGTCCAAAATAGTAGACTCCAAATTGATAAAAGCAGGCAGATTAAAGGCATACAATCGCGGTTTTTGATAAGTGGAGATTAAAAAAAAAAATGAAAATATTGAAATCCAGTGGAAAATGTAGTCTAATATACTTGTGTAGACAAATCAAGTACATACTTTCAGGTAAAATAAGTTTGACCATGATATGTGTCAAGAAAGTGTGATTGTTTGCCTTTAATGTAAAAAGTAGATAATCAGAAAATGTAAATAATATGATAGCGATAAGTAATGTAAATAGATGCTTTAACAGAATTAATTTTACAATTGACTTTATGGTATTGTTTACTGATATAATAAATACACAATTTCATGGTCAGGCCAGGCCAAATTGATTATTTGTTTAATGCCCATTGGGAAATATTTGTACTAACTCACTAATCAATAACCAAATGCTAATCGGTGACCCATGCTGAGATCTAATTAAAATCTACTGGTGTATACATGATCTTAACATTAAATTTGGTCATTGATCCATGATAGGTGAAAGTTAAGGAAGTGTTCAATGTATGCTCTCTTCAGATACAATTTTAGTATTAATCAACCACAGTGTGCCAGACTTACTATGGTACCAAAGTACTGTCCCCAAATTCTGTATTTTATACTCAACAAAATTAATTAAGGGCCAGTATTATTTTGTTAACAACAAAGAATTTCTACAGGATCCAAATACTCTTCAAGAACTTGCACACAATTGAAGAAGAATGGCACCAGATTCCTCAAGCTTCCCCACAAAATATCTGCCAGTGCTTCATTAATTTTGTTTGAATATACGTATTGTGGTTTAATTCTGGAGTTTGCCATTTAAAAACTTTGTACATTACGTTGCATACATGCATGTTATCTTGACATATCTATTAATAAGTAAAGTGATCCCGATCACATGAACACTTTGTGACCATTTTAAACAATATATTTCTGCTATTAGGAATGATATTGTTCGCATTCGATTTTTAGTTACAGACATTACACACCCTTCCTGTCAATCATACTTGTACACACCCTTCCTGTCAATCATACTTGTACACACCCTTCCTGTCTATTATACTTGTACACACCCTTCCTGTCAATCATACTTGTACACACCCTTCCTGTCAATCATACTTGTACACACCCTTCTTGTCAATCATACATGTACACACCCTTCCTGTCAATCATACATGTACACACCCTTCCTGTCAATCATCCATGTACACACCCTTCCTGTCAATCACATGTGTACACACCCTTACTGTCAATCATACATGTACACACCATTCCTGTCAATCATACGTTTACACACCCTTCCTGTCAATTATACTTGTACACACCCTTGTCAATCATATGTGTACACACCCTTCCTGTCAATCATACATGTACACATCCTTCCCGTCAATCATACATGTACACACCCTTCCTGTCAATCATACTTGTACACACCCTTCTTGTTAATCATACGTGTACACACCCTTCCTGTATCATACTTGTACACACCCTTCCTGTCAATCATACTTGTACACACCCTTCTTGTCAATCATACGTGTACACACCCTTCCTGTCTATCATACTTGTACACACCCTTCCTGTCAATCATACTTGTCAGGTTACAGACAGACTTTTTAATTCTTTAAGTGGTAGAAATTGTATGATACACATATTTCTTATTCAGTCTTATGTATGGCTTTCGTTGTAATGATTTTCCAATGCTTTTCTGGCAAATTTTAAGATGTTTGCTTTTATGTTTCCCATATTGATTGAAGTGAAATGGGATGTTATTGTGTTCAATAGATCACAGCAAAACATGATCACAAAGTGAGAGTTAATCGTTAGGCCCCTGTTACACAGAACCATTGCACAGTTATAATATCACTCACTGAATTCAAACTTTAACTTCCATTTTATAAGTAGTTATTATATCATTCTTATCTCTGTATACTTCTATTTCAATCAATCTTTTTTGGCATGTTTGTCATCCTGCTTTTCATTTTAAACCATCTAAAGTAGGCCTATAATTAAATATTAATCATCGCTAATGGGTGATAGATTCCCGCTACGACGTAAAACTATAACTCACAGAGGTCCACAGAATGATTGTAGCGCTACAAGAGACTTACCACCACATCCACACAGGAGTCACTGCCTCTCAGCGCTATGATCGTTCTGTGGAACCATGCCTTCGACTTTAAGACTCAGCAGCTATTAAACATACATCAATAACTTAACATGATAAAATTATATTTGATACATTTTGGTATAAAATTCATAAATACATGTATTATATACAGTTTTTACATTAAGTGTATTTTAATATTTGATTAATATTCTATCATGTTATTCTACTCGATCACAAACACAATTTATCAAAACCCAGTTACAAATAATGAATACTATCTACGTTGTTTATAGTAGATATTTTTTTTATCGACACTCAGTTACAAGTGATGGGTTCAAAAGTGTTCTGATGTATCAGATGTAGCATCCAGATATTGATTTATCTGTCATACATTGACATTACTGCGACTTTGATCGGTAGTCCCCAGTGTGAGTGGTCAATGTGATGCATGGTTCATTCTCACTGATCAATGCATGCGACATTTAGCATGCATTTCTTGGCTTTCATTCTTCAATAAGCCTCATCTTTATCTGGTATCTCCAGTGTGCTTATCCAATCAAGAGATAGATTGAATGATGCCATCATTAACATCGCGCTTGGAACTTGGAATGAGGCAGAACAAATAGCTGTTAATCTATATAAATAATGGTTGTGTAGAACATTTTTAACAAAAAATATCCAATATCCCATTTGGATCCCATTTATTTTCTTCATGGAATTCAAGATATAATCCTGAAGTAGTTCTATACAGTTTCAATGAAGCCTAGCTGAAGCACATTCTAGAGATCTGGCCCCGATGTGGTCTAATGTGGTCATAATGGGATGTGTTTGTGTGCACTGTTGCAGTGTAGTAACTGTTCTCATCCTTGGTTCGTCAGTACCAGCTGGTGCATTCAGGTTTACTGCAACACTATGTGTTGTAGGTGTTGCAAGCCACAGATGAAATAACTCCTTGGAAACATCTCTTCAGAATTGCCTGTATATATACACAGTGCAGAGCATGTAGAACAGATGTCAATGTTACTGCTTCTTTGTATTCACTGCTTCCTCTGAACCTTATGGCCAGTCTAGACTACTTATCAACTGTCATAGTCTAGACTACTTATCAACTACTTATCAACTGTCATAGTCTAGACTACATATCAACCATCATAGTCTAGACTACTTATCAACTACTTATCAACTGTCATAGTCTAGACTACATATCAACCATCATAATCTAGACTACTTATCAACTGTCATAGTCTAGACTATATATCAACTGTCATAGTCTAGACTACATATCAACTATCATAGTCTAGACTACTAATCAACCATCATAGTCTAGACTACTTATCAACCATCATAGTCTAGACTACTTATCAACAGTCAATGACCCTGGGCAATATCATTTGAAACTCAGGCTGAACAACTTGTGGTGTCACCTTAGGCAAGTGGTTTAGTTTGATAATGCAGAGAATGGGTACCTGGAAGGATGATATGGGCATGTGAATAAGAAACCTTCTAGTGCCTTGCAAGGCAACTTGGGTAGTATACTCCCCAGGAAGTTGAGAAGGAAAAATGAGAGCACACTAATCTATTGACCAGGGTAAAAATGTAGTGCTATGAGCATGCTTTCGAGCGAGGATTTGGTGTATGGATTTGGTGCAATATAAATATTCTCATTATTATTAGTAGTATCTAGAACTCAGTTCTATAGCAAGCTTGATATCCTGTGTTCTAATATTATAGACCATTCCAAGCCCATGCTATTTAATTAATTTAGTTGGCATTTTCACTCCCTTGTAGTCAAGCCATGTAATCAAGCTCTATGATTAAAATGTTTATTCATCATTGTCCACTATTGTCAGGCCGTCCAGGGAGCCCGGCATCAATGTTCGCAAAAAGTTATCTTTCTGCTTTCTGACGCAATATTGATAGGATGCGATGTCTGTAGAGTGGCAATGCAGTTATCATCCTGGGTCTTGTCAGTACCAGCCGGTGCTCG
>JAUTBT010028263.1:0-19363 GCA_032361225.1 Lepetodrilus schrolli
GCGGGTTTCCTCCTGCCCTAAACTGACATGTCGTGATATAAGTGAAAGAATCTTGAAAGCGACTTAAAACCCCAATACAAAAAATGCATATTTACACATTCTCGTCTGTCAGGTTGGACCGTCGGCGACGAAAGCATTTGACGACTTCCTGAGGAGGCTGCAAATCAAGTCGGCAGAGAGCAGTACTCAGAATCTGAGAGAGTTGATGCTCAAGCTAGTGTTCACACTCACTGCAGAAAGGTAAGTGCAACAGAAAGAAACATTGTGCTCTAAAATGTGGTATGCATCAATCTATCATGATTTCTAAAATTAAGCTTGACATTGACTCCCCCCACGGGTGGCATTACATAGAATGGTTGTAGTGCTATGAGAATAGCAACTCACTATGCTTGTATAAAGAGTTAAAACTCTCGTAGCACTACAATCTTTCTGTAGAACTGACCTTTGAACAAGTTTTTGATTCAATAATTTTGACAGGATTTCTATCTGTGCTTTATTATTAAGATTGTGAAACTTATTGAGTGAAAATGATTGAATATTATTTTGTCATCAAGACTGAAGATTCCCCTTAAGCTCATTGGAATACAAACATGAATTTCCAGTGTTCGCAAAAGTTAATTTCTGACGCGATCATGAGAGGATGTGCTGTCTATACCATGGCAATGCAGTTATCATCCTTGGTCCATCAGTACCAGATAGTGCTTGCAGGTTTAATGCAACATTAAACACTACGAATGTTGCAGGTTTCCTCCTGCCCTAAACTGACAAGCTGTGATATAAGTGAAGGAATATTTAAAGCAGCTCTAAACCCCAATTTAATCAAAATTAATTAAAAATCATGAGCATTACTCCATAGGGCATCTCCATTTGCTTCAAGAAGACCCATGTCTACATAATAATAATAAAAAATTTGAACGTGGCTCTAAACACCAATTAATTTGTTTAAAAATAAATACAAATTTAATTTTTCTTTTTCTCAGAGGAGCATTGTACAGCTGCCATGGTCCACTGGATGCGCAGTGCAAGTTCCTGGAGTTTGTGCTGGACATTCAGTACGGCCAGGTGGACACCACCAACGCCATCAGCGTGATCCAGTCCATCAGCTCCCTGGTCCACCAGCACATCATCTGCCAGGAGCGCGTCACCTGCCGCAGCTCCTTCGAGAACAATGTCAGCGCCCGCTCGTGCTTCGGCGGGCTGTTCGCAGGACTGCTCCGCAGCGGGGACACACGGTCGGGGCTCGGCGACGCAAGCAGGGACAGGCTGATGTGTAGCCTCCTGCGGCTGGTGAACATCCTCATACAGGTGAACATTCCGCGGAGGAATTCCGGGAATTCCGCCGGGACTTTGAACGAGAGGGCCGTCCCGAGTCGTCAGACGCCCGTGCTGATGAGCGCGAGGATGTCCGACACGGACAAGTTGAACCGAGCCCTGGCTACGTCCACCCCGGTGGCCACGCCCGTGATGCCGATTCTGTCGGACGACGAGAAGGGACACCAGACCGACGAGCAGAAGACCGAGTCCGCAGCAGCCGCTGCTGCCAACATTGAAGTCGCGCGGTCCGAGAGGCGACAGCCCAGCGAAAGCAACAGCTACGTGGCCGAGATTATCCTCACCAATCAGTACATTATGCAGAACTTTCTACAGACTATGAGTTTCTGTAACGGCAACGCCATGGCCACGCTGCTGGGGAACGCCGGAGTGCAGAGCATACAAGACAGCCTGCCGGGCGGTGAGACGCTGTCGGTGGGGGACTGCGTGTATCAGATTCTCCTGTCCTTGGTGAACTGCAGCTCCAGCGTCCGACCAATACTGCAGTCCATGTACCAGTATTTGTCGGGGAGTACGGTCGGGATGGGACACATGTCACTGTGTAGACTCTCAGAGCCTCTCCTGTGGTTTAACCTTCACATTCTCAACACTAGTCAGAGTATACAACAATTCATGGAAATAGGTGAGTGGTCAACTCATTGTATTAAACCCCCCCCAAAGGAATAATAATAATTTTATTTTTTGTTTGAGATATTTTACCAAATTTAATCTCCAAGCCATGATATTAGTGAAAGAATCTTGAAAGTGGATTTAAACCCCAATTCTGTTATCCAATTTAGTAGAAAATTCATTTTACGTAGTAGTAAAATTATATTGCATCTGGATTTTGTGTTACAGGTGGAATTGAAGTAATATGCAGCAATCTAGTGAACTGCAATCGGCGTTTGATCAGCACCAATGCTAGCCTGATCTCCACCATCA
Source organism: Lepetodrilus schrolli (assembly GCA_032361225.1). Lineage (NCBI taxonomy): Eukaryota > Metazoa > Mollusca > Gastropoda > Lepetellida > Lepetodrilidae > Lepetodrilus > Lepetodrilus schrolli. Next base: position 2,254 of record JAUTBT010028263.1, read on the forward strand.
TGCAGAACATGAACAATGGAAGGACAGGGGGCAGCCTGGACAAAACCAATTCCACAGATGCTGAAAGCACTGATGGTCTTCAAAATTTTGCCCCAATTGGTAAGTACGACAGATTTCTAGTCATCACGTACTGTTGAAAGATTCCCGCTGCGACGTAACACAATAACTCGTTCACTTAAGTTTTCAAAAATCTTTGAATTTTGTCTTTTTTATAATTTCAAGCATACTTTTAAACAAAAAATTGGGTTAGAAAGTTTTAATTTAGTATTGCTTCAGGATTATTCGTGATGATCCTCGAGAAATTAATTATCGTGCTTTGGCATGATGTTGAAAACAGCGGTACAGACGATAAGCCTATGATTTTCCAATCGACTATTTAAACAAGCCGTGATATGCCAAAGAATCAGAAAGTGGCTCTAAACTCCAAATTCAAAAAAATAAAAATAAATATATATTGGAATAGTGGTACCAAATTTCTGAATTAAGAATGTATTGCCCATACAGTAATTCTAAACACCTATTGATAGCCATTTGCTCCACCATCCTTCCAGGCACCGTGGCCTCCAGCAGTCCTACCGCTAGTCCCGCCGATGTCCTCATCCAGACGTCTCCACCACACAGGAGGGCGCGCTCGGCCGCGTGGTCCTACCATTTCTACCCTGACGAGGCCTGGGTGGATCTCACCATACAGCTGCCGTTTGCTGTACTGTTAAAGGAGGTACACATTCAGCCACATGGCTCGTCTCTTGCCAGTAAGTACAGCTAGGAAAATGAGCCAGTGAATTTGTATTGATTTCTAGTCATGCCATGTCGGAAGTTCTGTTACTATCTCTGCCTCAATGTGCCTATTTTGGGGGAAAGCGAAATGGAACAGCAATTAACAATTTGACCACACTGGGAATGTTTGTATTTTTAAGGTATTTCTTTTTTGTTTGCGATTAATTATGATATTTGAACTCTTAGACAGGGCTCGATTTAGCGACTAATTTGGGAGACATGACGACCTAATTTTGCATTTGGCGACCAGTTATTTTAAGTGTTTATGGTTCTTCAGGAGCCAAATGGTTCTTTGAAGCCTTTTAGAAGTTTCAAATTAATGAGAGCATTATTGTACTTACTGTACTTGACATAAGTGCTCTGAACACAATATATAATAATAATAATAATTATAATAATAATGTACATTTATATTATTATAATACCAGTAATGCACATTTATCTACTACTACTACTACTATTTATACCACATCTATTCCGTGTCACACTCATAGCACTACATAAGAAACGTGAAGAATTTAGGGAGCTAGGTATGTATAATGACGGGCTGCGTGTTTTCAGCATGTCCGTCGTTCGTGTCCCTGGAGATCAGCCACGATGGCATGACCATCACGCCCATGTGTCCGCCCCTGATGACGTCCAGCCTGGCGGTCATCAAGCTGCAGCTGCAGAAGCCCGAGGTGACCACATCTGTGACCATTCGCCTCCACAAGGCCCGAGACTCTATGACCATCGGGCTGTCTCAGATACTGTTGATGGGCTATGGCGCTTTCAGAGACTCCGACTCCAAGCACGGGTCCTGTTTCTCCTCGGAGGACTCTGTGTCGCATTCAAGGTAGGCAATGCCAATTTATTTTTTCCCTCTCTCGTTGAACGTAAATGACGTAATTTGTTTTCATAACATTGCCCTTAAAAAATAGAGAAAAATCTATAAATGAGGAATTATCGCCACCATCCCTAACCCTAAAAAGTAAATAAATAAATTAATTATTAAATCAAACCAATTTAAAAAAATAAAAATAAAAATTATTAAATAATTAAAATACAATACCTCAAATTCTCTCATAGCGTATAGGTGAAAGATTCACTCTGTGATGCAAAGCAATAACTTGCTCACCATAAAATTCTCAGTCTTGTATATTTCTCTAAACTTTATTCTGTCTCACATAATGCATCGGCTGGATTTATGGCTGCTGCAACTATTAAATAATTGAAATACAAGACCTAAAATCCTCACTCATGTTACATCTCCCGTACAGCATCGGCTGGATCCGGCTGCTGCACCGCTGTCTGACCACATTCGAGGACATGGAGGACCGCGTCGCCGCCGCAGCCGCTGCCACACCCAACCTCCTGACCACATGCGCCTCGCTGCTCGTGTCGCCGACCGCCGCAATCTACACGCCCAAGATAGAGGCTGTGCTTCTGAAGATTGGTCTCCATTCTCTGTCCATGGGTCTGGCGCTGATCGACAACATCCTGAGGAATCCACCTATCACCAATGAATCTAGTAAGTACTGACGAGCCATGATGTGAGCGAAATAGCACTGTAAACCCATGACTACTTTCTGGGGCAATGTTCGTCTGCTGTATTATTATTAAATATGCAATTGTCCGTCAATACCAACTGGCGCTTGCAGGTTTCCTACAACATTCAGTGCGACAGATGTTGCAGGTTTGCTCCTGCTTAAACTGAAAAGCTATTATTATATAATTAATGCACGAGGAGATGGTCTCTCATCGTCGACAGCCTCTGATAGTAGCAAAGGACCGACGCTATTATCTGAGCTGAGGGTATTAACTGTTTTAAATCATGGCTTCAAAATTAAGTTCTATAATGCTAGTTTTATTATGAGAGATATTGTTACAAACATGTGGTGAACTATATTGTCAATTTACACAATCTGAAAGATCCTGAAAGGCGTGTTCATGTTGGAAAGCTAGAAATTGCTTGGGTTTTTTCTGTGCATGTGTGAATAGTAAAGCTTGTTTGTCTGGCTGGCAAATAGAGAGTCGTGATTTAAATAAGTGAAAGCCCAATTGAAAAAATAAGAATAATAAAATTACTGTCTGTACATTGATAGGAGTTATGACGGTTGTAGGGCTATCGTTCTAGAAAATGGGGGCCGTGTTCATTAATATTGATATCTCAATGATGCATTTGAAAGATGTTGAATATGTTTATTGATCGTATACTTAGTTGAGAACTGCTGTTTTATCAGGTGGTCAGCCTTACCTGGGTAAAGTGAGTGGAGTCGCCAGTGAATCCACTGTGGAACTGCTGTATCAGCTCGGAATGGTACAAGACGCCGGAACAAAAGCCAGGTACGCCACATCCTGAATTGATCTGAGACGGTCAATATGCAATGATTACATGAATCTTCCTGTGATGAAGTAATGGTCGAATAGTAATTTAGACGATATAAGTGAAAGAATCTTTAAGAGGCACTAAACCCCAATTTAAAGAAAAAAAAGGGAAAAAAAGAGAATTTATATTTCCATTGTGAAACAAACTTTTGTGGAATTTAAAGTATTTATTCATGTTATGAATTCTATTTTGGTGACATTTACACACAAATACCTAGACACACAATTCCTGTAAAACAATAGTGAGGTTGTTTTCTTCTGTCCAGAGTTCAAGCCCTACTCCAGTGGCTGGGAGACAGCTGTGCCCAGGCCATTGAACGGAACCAGTCACAGGGGGGTTCTGAGGGAGGCGCCAGGGGGGGAGAGCTGCCCAACCCCGCCCCGGCACATGTACACTGTATAGCGGCAGTGCTGTGGCAGAGTCAGGAGATGCCCGTCCACTACTGTCTGTCTGACATCATCACCAAGGAGTTTGTCAGGTAAGGGCTACAGATGTTGCAGGTTTCCTCCTGCCCTAAATTGACCAACCGTGATATACGTGAACAAATAATTTTTCTTATTTTCCAAAATGGAAAAAATCGGGTCGACAGATCCATAAACCAGGTAATCTAATAACTATGGCCTTAGTTTAAGATATCTTGTAAACAATGAAAGATGCCAGCATTACAATGTTTGAGTTACGTTGGGATCGTTCCTTTGAGCTGTGCGAAGTGTTTGGAGTACTCCGGACAGACAATTTTGTCAATTGAATGTCCCACACACTGTGCGGTCTGTACACGCATGCTGTGTGGTCTGTACTCGCTGGCAAGATAGTGCAGACCGCACAGGAAATGTACAGTGATGTCACCACAACTAAGGCAACTATTTGCTGCCATCCTGCTTGTGCGAGTCGTTCCATTCACTGGGTACACCGTACTGGAGAGACGTCACCTGTTTTAGAACACTTCACACACCTGAAAGGAATGGGGCCATAGTCTCACTTTATTGAATCGTAAGCCCAATGCATAGTGTCGGTGATTTTTGCAGTTGTCTGTACGAGTGGTCGACGATGCTGTCGTCCGAGTCGCTACTGAAGAGCTCGCTGGACTACGTTCTGTGTGCGGTGTGCCACATCCAGCCCGAACTGTTCACCATGATGCTAGAGTGGATGGGCATAATCGTCAACTTCGACCACAGCCTCAACCAGTCCATCACCGACGATTGCAAGGACCGATTCCAGTTCCACCAGGGCACGATGACGGACGACTCCAAGGAAGCCAGCCACGTGCCCACCAGGCCGCCCAACTCTCCACCAATCACGCTGCAGGAACTGAGTCACATGATGCTGGACGAGTCCAGGCTGGCCACGCTGTCTCTCGTGTGCAAGTCGTCCGTGGCCATTAAGCAGCTGCTCGATTCCGGCTTCCCTGCCGTGCTTGCACAGAGCTTATACGAGTTCTGCAAGAACGAGATTGGCATGATGTCTGAGATGAACGACACGAGCGGCAGACTAGCGAACATGGTGTCCGAGGGAATTACTGTTATTCAGGAGGAGGCTTTTGAGCAACCACATCCAGGTATGTATTGCATATTATGTCTTTGTCACATTTGTCCTATTAGCCAACTAAAGTGTTGTTTTTAGTCATACTTTTCCTCGGAAGGAAAATTGTAGAATAGTAATTATGAAAAATTAATACTACCGGTATCAATATTCAAGAAAAAACTTTTTTTTTACGGTTGATATATTTTAATTAATGAACAGCATGTTTGAACAGCATGTTACTTTTCTAATAATCAAAATTTTAATTAAATTATTTCCTTTATTTTTTTTTATTATTATTAATTATTCACTATAGTATAATGATTAATAATTAATAAAATAAAACCAAATAAAGTTGAAAAACAACAGCCAAATTCTGTATGCATCTGAAACCTTCTAAATGAGATTGCCTGCTGCTGTTTCAGCCAAGACATGGTCACTAAGTGGGAAGCTGGTGGCAGCAATACTGGAATTCTTCGCGGAGCTGAGCTCGGAGTCGTTGATGAGGGACTGGCTGGGCAGCCCCGAGGGCAGCGTGTTCTGGACAGTTCTGCTGGCCATGCTGTGTAATACCACCTCGCAGACCCCAACAGTCTCACAGTCTGCTCTGTCCAAGCCTGAGGTTAGTCATTGACTGCATACTATTTACTAAATATTATGGGCCGATGGTATTGCAATGGTAGAATATTGGACGGGAGGGGCCCCGATTTCTAATCCTGTCCCAGAAGCCCGGCATCAACATTTGCGAAAGTCACCTCTCTGATGCGATCATGATAGGATGCATGGTCTGTACCATGACAATGCAGTTATCATCCTTGGTATGTCCGTACCAGCAGGTGCTTGCAGTTTTACTGTAACATTGAAAGTTACACATGTTGCGGGTTTCCTCCTGCCCTAAACTGACAAGCCGTGTTATAAGTGAAAGAATCTTGCAAGCCTCAATTCCAAAAAAAAAGAAAGAAAAGAAAGCGGCTCTAAACCCCAATATAAATTGTTTCTTGTTAGTAAATTAATCCATTGAAGCCTATGCATGTTCCTGATCTGATATGTATGTGTTCTTGTATCTGATATGTATGTGTTCCTATATTTGATATGTATGTGATCCTGTATCCTGTCCCAGGTGTTAACTGCAGAGGAGAGGTCTGTACTGGAGACTTCGGCCGTACACTTCTTCACTCGGATCATCTCCTGCCACTCCATCAACCAGCTGTTCTTTGCCAAGGTCCTCTGTGATGTCATCAGGGAGCAGGGCCAAGCCAGACCAGGTACAGCCAACACAAACATGAAGCAGATTTATTTGTCCAGGGGTTGATTTATTTGCTCTGGACGTGGCTTGAGGCCTGCAGTGCGGGCTTGTTTTCCGCTGAAATTACAATTGTCCGTTGCCAAGACTGAGGAAGTCAACTTTTATATTGCCAGCTGTAGGAAAGCAAATTATGTGCATTGTTATTGGGTCAAGTTTTTAAACCAAGGTATTGTTTCATGAAGCATTTGTTTGCATTTATACATAGCACTCTCATATTTATGGTATCGTTTGAATGATCGCCCAGTACTTTAAAGACAACTGAAAGCAAAGATTATTTTTACACCGTATAGGAAAGCAAAATTATTTTTAGAATGCAGTGACATTCTGGCAAGGTTTTAGTACAGTACTCTAGATCCAGTAGAACGGGATGGAACTGTGAATGCAAACCTTCTAGTGCCTTAAATGGCAGCTTGATTTTGTATACTCCCCAGGGAGTTGAAAAGGTGAAATTAGTACACCATTCGACCAAGGTATATCAGTAGTAATGTAGGACTATGAGCAAGCTCTGGAGATTTGGCGCAATATAAATACTAACATTATTATTATTTTTTCTCTTCTCCGACAGGGTCCATAGCAGGGTCTGTGCACCTGTCTGGGTTCACGCGGAGGATCCTGCTGCAAGTACTGCTGGAGGACGAGCGGATCCTGGTGGCAGTGCGCTGCCACAGTACCCAGTGCCGCCTGCAGACCATGACCACCGGCAACCAGATCCACCACCCGCAGTATGGTGCCGGCCGCAACTACAGGACCGTGATGCTCAACATCAACACCACCTGCTGCGACACCATCAACAAGGTTGCAGGTAAGAGACAGTCGTAGGTCTTCTTGCCGGCATTTCGTGATAAGGACATAAATCCGGGCATGCACCGTGGTCTTGCACAGATTTATTTGTCCAGAGACCGATGTATTTGCCCTGAATGTGGCTTGAGGTCTGCAGCCCAGGCATGTTTTCAGCTGAAATCAAAATTGTCACAACAATACACTCTCATGACACTACACACACACACTCTCTCTCTCTCTCTCTCTCTCTCTCTCTCTCTCTCTCCCTCTCCCTCTCCCTCTCCCTCTCCCTCTCCCTCTCTCTCTCTCTCTCTCTCTCTCTCTCTCTCTCCCTCTCCCTCTACCTCTCCCTCTCCCTCTCCCTCTCTCTCTCTCTCTCTCTCTATCTCTCTCTCTCTCTCACAACACTACAATCTCTCCACTACAATCTATCAACACTACAATCTATCATAACACTACAATCTATCATAACACTACAATCTCTCTCAACACTACAATCTATATCGTAACACTACAATCTATCATAACACTAAACTCTCTCAACACTACAATCTATCATAACACTACAATCTATCATAACACTTCAATCTATCATAACACTATACTCTCTCATAACACTACAATCTCTCTCAACACTACAATCTATCATAACACTTCAATCTATCATAACACTATACTCTCTCTCATAACACTACAATCTCTCTCAACACTACAATCTATCATAGCACTACAATCGTCCCGTAGAACAGTACCCTCGGTTCGTAAGAATGCAATATTTCAATTGTCTTTTCCTTCAACTTTCAGACACGCCAGTGCTGACAACCCCATTCCTGGACGTGAAAGACGATAAGTCAAAGCGAAGTGATGACAAGAAAGACACCAGTGAGTTGGGCCTGGAGGTGCTGGAATACCTGTCTAATACCGCAGGTACCACCCACGTCACGGTCTCCATCTACTCCTTTTACTTCCTACGCTACACCCAGTGTCAACTGTACCAGAAACTCGGGTGTAGGGTGTGGATGCGCAATGGTAGAACATTGGACTTTGGAGCCAAAGGCCCCGAGTTCAAATCCTGTCCATGGAGCTTGGCATCAATGTTTGTGGAAGTTCCCTTTCTGATGTGATCATGACACTGTTTGTACCGTGGAAATGTGGTTATCGTCCTTGGTCTGTCAGTACCAGCTGGTGCTTGCAGGTTTACTGCAGCATTCAGTGCTACAGATGTTGCGGTTTCCTCCTGCCCTAAACTGACAAGCTGTGATAAGTGAAAGAATTTTGAAAGCTGCTCTAAACCCCAATTTTTTAAAAGTAAAAAACAACCGATTGTCGCAATGTAACTAAAATTCATTAAAACTCAAATTTATAAACAATACTCTTTTATGCAATATTTAATGTATGTCACATGTGTGGTGTTTGTCAAGTGCCAACTCGTGTTATGCAGGTCTGATGGCCAAGGAACGGAGAGAGAAGAGTCCATCGCCAACCAAGAGCTCGCTCCCTCCTCGACCTCCGTCTCGACGAGGACGTCACTCGGCAGTGGACGACATGTCGTCACAAATCAAGTTCAACATGTCGTCTCTTCAGCTGCATCACAGTGCCATTCCAAGTAAGATCATCATATTCTCGGTTGAGATTCAAAGCTTTACAGATTTTATAGGCCAGCTATTTTGTGTTTGTGGAAGTTCAATGCTTTTTTAAAAACTAATGAATGCAAGTGATTTTTTTATTTCAAATATCACATCTGGGAATCTGGATTTATAGTTGTGATTTCACTTCTTTATATGAATAACTGTTATTTATTACTGTTTTTGTCCACAAAGCATCAAATTAATTTGACATATAAATTTTAAGGCATACAGTTACAGTTTGTTGACATATTTCATGATCAAATGTATTTTATCTGAAAGTATATACATCTGATTTGTCTACACAAGTATATTGGGCAACAAGCTACATTTTCTGCATGTCCAACTATCATATTTAATTTTAATTTTTCATCGTATTAAAAATCGCTATGTGTTATAGTCTACAAGCTACATTTAGGGTCATCCACCTATGAGAATTTTGTGTTAATCTGATATGATTGTATGTGGTTTTGTTTCAGACAAGGCTCTACCATCTGATATGACACTGTCACAGTTGGTGCAGATTGTTGATCAGCGAGGAGAAGACTTCGCGTCGTTAGGGAGCTCATGTCTGCGTCTTGGGATCAGACTCCACTTAAACAGTTCACAACAAAGCCATCACTCAGCTTCAGTTCAGGAACACAGTAAGCTTTGTGAAATTATTCCTTATTGGCTAAGAATACTACCGAAAAGAGGAGGTAACAAAAATCTTAAATTAAATACATAAATACAATCATTTATTTGAATTAATTAATTCATTAATAAATAAATATTCCCACTGCGACGTAAAACAATAATAATAATAATAATAAATAAATAAAAACAGGGTTAGGTATAAGAAAACTAATTAATAATAATAATAATATAAATAACTAAATAAATAAATATAAAATAATTATAAAATAAATATTAGTCATTTTCAAAATTTTACCTTTGAAAATTGATTTCTTCATATTCTCATCCCTTAACTATGTGATAGGTAATTCATCTCATATGGGTGAAAGATTCCTACTGTAACATAAAAGAACAACTCGCTCACTTACTACCAGTTATTATCACTTTGCGCACAACTCGCATAGCAGCTGCGTACATATGTCTGGCCATGCCAGGATATCATTTCTCACTGTGACTACCTATCCCTCCCTTCATTGCGTATTGGTGAAATATTCCTGCTGCGCTGCAAAGTACTAATTCATACATGCATCCCTGTCCCTCCAGACGACGTGGAGGACTGGGGTATGAAGGCAGAGGACGTCCCGGATGAAGTGCTGATGTGCACCTCCAGCTTCCCCTCGGCCCTGCAGGTGTTTGCCAGCGTGGGCGGCTTGGCTCTGCTGGCGGAGCACCTGCCGCTGCTGTACCCCGAGATCACGCGACAGGCCGTGTCCCCCGAGGCCATCACCGACAACAACAACGTGACTGACATCGGCCAGGACTGGGTGACCGTCGAGTCCTCCGACGAGTACTTCGACGTGAGTGCCAGGCGCGTGTGTGTGCGCATGTATTTGTGTGTGTAGTTTGTGTGTTTGTGGTGTGTAGTTTGTGTGTGTGCGCGTGTGTGTATGTTGTATACTCCCCAGGGAGTTGAGAAGGAAATTGAGTGTACACAGATCCTTTGACTGGGGTAATAATGTAGTGCTATGAGCACAATGTGGATGTGGCGCAATATAAATACACACATTATTATTATTTATTATTAGTGTGTATAGTGTGTGTGTGTGTGTGTGTGTGTGTGTGTGTGTGTGTGTATATGTGTGTGTGTGTGAGTGTGTGTGAGAGAGAGAGAGAGAGAGAGAGAGAGAGAGAACAGCAGCACATACAGAGTCGAAACTCGATAAGTTTCGAAAGTAGTTATATTGCATATACACTAGGACATACCAGTTTTCAGTCCTCTCAGTAGAATATTCACCACTTCTTTTACTAAATTTCCATACATTTTTATAGGTATGTATAAGTGCCATCCACATGAATGATTCAAAAGGATCTTCAGTATATCTTTTTATTAAAACCATCTGTTGCAGCCGTATGTGGATCCAGTGTCTCCTGCGCCGACCACGTCTCGCTCACACCGCCATCCGGCGGGCGGGATGCCATCCATACCGCCACACTCTCTCATCGCCTTCGGGCTGTTCCTGCGTCTGCCGGGCTACGCGGAGGTGCTCCTCAAGGAGAGGAAGAAGGCTCAGTGTCTGCTAAGACTAGTCCTGGGAGTCACTGACGACGGCGATGGAGGTGAGTGTAGAAGTGGTCCCCAGCCACCTGAGAGAATTGCCCTGTCTTGATGACCCTCTCCTTGCTGAAAGTGACCCCAGTCGTCTTTTAGCCTGTAGAGCAGTGGTGGTGACTGAATTTTAATCGTTTGAGACAGTCCATTTCAATGTCGGCACCAAAAACGTATTTTGTCCATCATGTCTATTTCTTATATGAATGCTCTCTGCTTGGTAAAGTTGTGTTCACAAGCATATTCACGAGCACCAAATGAACGATAGTATTCATATTTTTTTCTAACCAACACTATATTTTTTAAGGAATTAGCCAATGCTAACCCATGTTATTTTTTTCATTTCACCTGAAAATATAAACATTTTATTATCCAATCTTAAAATGCTTCGATTCATTCATAGTTATTGTATGTAGCGTCTTGAGCATGTTGGCATATGGATTTGGTGCCATATGAGTATTCATATTCATGTTCAATATTCATATTCATATTCATATTCATATTCATATTGTTATTATTCATATTGTTGTTATTATTGTTATTATTATTGTTTTTATTGTTATTGTTATTATTATTGTTATTATTTTTATTATTTATTATTTATTAAACAAGCCTGACATAACATGTTGTACACCTACGTTTTTCAGGTCACATCTTGACCTCGCCACTCGCCAGCTCTCTGCCCACGCTGCCGTTCACTGTGCTCAAGTCACTGTTCGACGCTACGCCACTGACCACAGATGACGGCGTGCTGCTCAGACGTATGGCGCTGGACATTGGCGCCGTGCACCTCATCCTGGCGTGTCTGTCCGTCCTGAGTCACCACGCCCCCAGGATCACGCCCGTGGTACTCCAGCCAGAGGTACCACTCACTGTCCCATGTTTCTGCTTGCTCTGACAAAGGCAGGATCTGACATATTTGATATATCTCAATACAGGCCTGCTTTTAAACTATTTTAAAGATCTTACATAGCCAAAGCTTTACCCGAAAATGTCTATTTAGAGAAAGCCAGCTCAATATTCGGGCCTATACTAATTCTGAACTGTTTGTGTGAACTGTTTGAGACAAACCTTTACTGTTTGAGCAGAAGAGTACATTTAAATGCATATTACACTATACTTGCTGCGTGATAGTCTGAATTGTTTTTATTAAATGATGGGTGTTTATTTACTTCCTGAGCCTGCTTATTATGTATATTTGCTTAGCTCTAGTGAAACTAATTAATCCAGTTGAAAGTAACTAATCCACCAGCTCAGTTGGTTCGTGGATGGGTGGCCGAGAACCTGAGAATATCTAGGATTCGTTCCTGCCCCTCACAGGCTGGAAAACTTGCAGTGCCACCTTAGGCAAATGGACTTGTTCGAAAATGCCTCCATTCACCCAGCAGAGAATGGGTGCCCGGAAGGATGAGATGGGCATGTGAATTATCACCTTGTAGGTGAATTATCACCTTGTAGTGCCTTGGAACAACAACTTGGATTGTATACTCCTGAGGGAGTTGAGAAGGAAAATAAGGGCGCACTGATCCACTGACCGGTGTAATAATATAAGACAATGAGTAAGATTTCGAGCGTGGATTGGCGCAGTACAAATGTGCACGTTATTAAGGTTTTCTGACTGGTCTACAGTATGTCTACAGCCTCCCCTATGTGCATCGCCGCAAATGGGTGAAATACCCGCAGCGATGTTAAACTCCATAATCACTCACTCACCGCTATGTGCACCTCAATAACGTGATGCTAACAAATTGTGTCTGCCACGCAGGTGACGACGTCGACCAATCAGAACCCTCTGAGCCACACGGAGGAGAAGACGCAGCACTACTGGGCCAAGGGCACTGGGTTCGGGACCGGCTCTACCACCTCCAGCTGGGACGCAGAGCAGGCCTTGCTACGACAGAGGAGTGAGGAGGAGCATGTCACCTGCCTGCTACTGGTAAGTGTCCGATTCCAGCTTTGTGCACCTCCAGCATTGTGCATCACCTCCAGCATTGTGTATCACCTCCAGCATTGTGTATCAACCTTCAGCATTGTGTATCACCTCTAGCATTGTGTATCACCTCCAAGGAGTTTTAAATATTTGTGTACATACAAATATTATGAAGTTTAGAATTAGGCTGTTTTTAATAACTGAATGCAAAATTCTGCATTGCTATTTCAACAAACATACTGATATTAATTTATTTTAATTTTGTTATTAAGTATGTAAACAAAAGGTTATGTTAACTGGTTTTGACAGAAGTCAGATATACTAGGTCTGCTCTACAAGTATGATTTTGAGGGATTTCATGCTCAACTCAAAGTTTTGGACCGAAGATTACCAAATTTTTGAATATGATTTCATGCTCAAGCTAAAATTTTATATGTGGATTTGTGAACAAAACTTTGAGTTAATCATGCAATCGTACTCAAAAAGTTACGTAATCTCGGACCCAGTTCATAAATCCACATGTAAACTTTGAGCTTGAGCATGAAATTGTACTCGAAACGTTTCGTAATCTTTAAGCCAGATGATCCAAAACAATTATTTATTTGCATTTTATTCCTTCAGGTTCTTGGCAGCTACATCAACGCTGGTGGACAGATCCCCAAGGACTTTGAGAGCGAAGCGTACGTCTCGCCGTCCGAGAAGACCCTGATCCCAGACGTGATGCCAGAGCTGCTGTCCCACTCCTGTCTGGTGCCAGCCATCTCCTCGTACCTGCGTAACGACTCGGTGCTGGACATGGCCCGCCACGTACCACTGTACCGTGCCCTGCTGGAGCTGCTCCGCGGTCTGGCCGTCAGCCAGTCCCTGGTACCGCTGCTCAGGCCCCTGGAGAAGGACGGTGTCCCGGACTCTGCTACCGCCATCGAAGTGCTGCTGGACAAGATGAAGGGCTGCGTGGACACGTATGCCAGTAGGCTTAAGTGAGTAGAGGAGGAGGAATATAGTTACAGGTAGTTCAGCTAGCTAAACATCGGCCATACCCGACATTTAGCCTGTGGTGATAAATTCATTATGCCTTCATCAACAGAGTTTCACATTGGAAGGAATTTGGGTTCAAATACTGTAAATCAGGAAAATAATGCGAGCATGATATTAATGCGAAAAATGTGATTGGCTTATGGCCACATTTAATTCCTACGCATTGTGGAAAATAATGAAAGGTACGTCCGGGAAAAAGCATCGCATTTAATTGTTGTCGCATTTATGTCCAAAAGCTTGAGGTCGCATTAAATTAGTGACGCATTAATTTCCTGATTTACAGTATATTCATTCATACGTCAAAACAAGTATTCGACAAAGTCCCCCAGGATAAAGTACAGCGATCACGCCAACTTTAATATTCTCAATTACGTAAATCCTTGTGCGTCATCGCATGTCCATTCCAGCTTGCCATGACGTCATCAACGTAACTTAGACGACCTACTCTGCATGCTTCGTAAGTTCCACAGGCTCTATCTCCGTGTATCGTCAGATCAATAGCTTCATACAATATGCTATTACCAGGCTTCAATCACCGATCTCGTGACATGTACCGGATTGGCATCGATCTCCGCCACCTTAACGAAATATTATTTCACTTGGTGTTGTATAACATTCGCCAGAACGAGAGTTTTATTGCATATCTTCTAGCGATGTGAATGTTGGCTAAAGATCTTCTGCCATTGCAACGCTGTGACAAAGATATGAGATTCTGTTACGGAAAATAATCGTAAACTTTTGTGGTTTAGAGCCGCTTTAAAGATTATTTCACTTGTATCTTCTTAAATAAATCAGGATGGCTGTTGGTATAAAATCAGGTTCGTAATCACCGGTGAGCAAGTTATAGTAGTACTTTTGTTCATTATGTGAGTGAATATTTTTTTCCCAGTTTTTGGGTGTGGCAAATGCGCGTAATTTAATTCCCGTGAAAATGTCAATTATAGCATTTACGCGAAATTTGCGTCCGCGAAATATAAGTCTTTTACAGTATATCATAATCCGGAATTATGCAATATTCGGCTCTAAAAGAAAATGACACTCCACGAGGAAAATGTTATTCTCAACAAAAACTGGTCCAGTGATTTGTATCCCTATTCATACAAATTAGTACTGATCAACCCAGGCATGCAATTCATCATTATATGCAATTCTATATAGTATAAACATGGTCTGTCCATGCAGTCGGGGAAAAGAAGAAGGTTCAATCAATAACATTAGAACAGTAGTAATGCATTTATGTTTTTTAAAGTTTTATTAATTGATTTCTTTCAGCTGTATTTCATCATGATGTTTGGCTGGCTGTCGTAATTCGGCAGAAAATATTGATTTTCAGGAAACTATCGTGCAGCCATAATACAAACCAACAATGCATTATATTAAAGTGGCAGCATGATGTTTGCATGCGATGTTACATTCTTCCACATAATATTAGGCCTACTAACTAGATAAACATTTTTTTTATTAATCCACCACAAAAATATGACGTAGCATCGCCAATGACAACAATGCAGGTATAAATAATGTAACGGAAATACTTTATTCTAAATATAGTCGCATCCGGGTGGGGTTTTTTCGCAGTGAACCGCCATTTCCTTTAAACAAAAGGGTTATGGAACATTGCGAGAGAATTTGCTTAAGAGACGTATGTGTGAGAATGGTGCTCACCATTGATAGAGGGTATGCGTAATTTATTAGTAATTGAAAATAATTTGTCTAGATTTGTACAAAGACAGTTGTATCAACAACAAACAGTTGATCACTCAATACTTAAGGCAAAACTGAAAACGGTGTGTGTTGTTATATTAAAGCCAGAGAACTGTTGTCAGCAGCGATACAGTGTGATATTATAATGGTAGATTTATATTTTGTATTTATCCCTAGTTAGTAAAAACTAAAATAGTAATATTGCTACTTAAGGAAGAGTTATTAATATAATTATTAATGTTAAATGTTTTTATATATATTTTATTTAAATTTCTAAATACTATTAATAGTTAATAAATAAATAAAAGTATGACTATATATAGACTATTCGGCGCGGACATTGGAGAGGACCATCTATGAACTCGACTCCGAGGCAGTCCCAGCATAGGCCTGTGTCGGGTCTGTTTTATGGAACCGTTTAGGCCCTGTATACTGCCCTATCACAGATAAAACCCAAACTTGGAGCGGTAAGATGTCGTTTCATTCATCATGCACATGTTAATCAAGAGATCAATGACAACAGCTCACATCAATCACTGAGAAAGAAAATCACCGCTGTCAATATTATTCTCTGTCATGGATTAACATCCACTTGTCGATAGATTAACCAGAGAAACATCTAAGGAGTTGGCATGCTCCCCAAAATATGGAAATGTAGGCATAATAAAGTACAATTTCCTAGGACCTATAGAAAAAACCCACAATGTTACCAAGTGTGATCTGGTGTTATGCTCCCCAAAATTTCGAAATGTGGGTATTTCCTGGCATCGGTGAAGATATTGACAAATGTTAGCACCCAAGTTTTAGCACCGGAAATATTGAAATATAAGAAGCATAACGAAATACAATTTCCTGGTGTCTACAGAACAATAATTAACATATTTTGCACCTGTTATCCATTGAGGTGGCATGCTCCCAAAAATGTTTAAATGTAGGCATAACAAAGTACAATTTCTTGATATCTTTAGCAAAAAAACAACAATACAGTGTTATCTAGTGTGGTCTAGTAGATATTATAAAATGTGATTTCCTGGCATCAGCAAAGACATTGACATCTTTTAGTACCCCAAGTGTTATCACAGGAAATTTTTAAATGTAGGCATAATGAAAAGCGATCTATTGGCATTTGCAGAAAGACACCTAAACTACATACTGTGGTCTGGAGGCAGCTTCCAGAAGTTTTGAAATACAGACATAAAGAGATGCAATTTTCTTTGCATCAACAGATGTTCCTGGACATTTTTTCTAATGGATGCATAATGAAATGTGCTTTCGTGATGCCTGCATGCAGAAAGAAAATAGCATGTTTGCATTGGTCTATAATGAAATAAGCTATAATTATTCAAAATCTTGTGAGTGGGGTCTGGAGGATTGATCCTGGACATTTTGAAGACTAAGTATACATGCTGTTTCCTGTCATATCCAGAGAGAAATTGTAATTTTTGAGCTGATGCCTTTGAATATTAGAGGTACTGTAGATTATTCTAATTAGACCCAATTTCCACAAAAAGTGAACAATCAGTATTGTTAATATCCTAGAATAATGGTAGAATTAATATATGTTTTATTTATTTGCGCTGTTCATTGCCTTGTGCTCTCGCTTTATTATACATAAAGCAAAAATTTAATAACACAGACTGATTCAGATTCAAATGTTATCGTCTTTCTTCAAACAGACACATTTTTTAAAAAAAGAAAAAAAAAGAATTTTTTAATTGGGGTTTTAAATCGCTTTCAAAATTCTTTCACTTATATCACGACTTGTTAGTTTAGGGCAGGAGGAAACCCGCAACATCCATAGCACTGAATGTTGCAGTAAACCTGCGAGCACCGGCTGGTACTG
>JAUTBT010028274.1:1333-19363 GCA_032361225.1 Lepetodrilus schrolli
CCCCCCCCCCCCCCGCACACACTGTTCAAATTTGAATACCTTGGCAACTAATCAAGATATGAACACGATATTGGTGTCAACAGATTGAATATACTTTGTAAAACATAACAGATTTATATAGAACCATTTCATATTACAATATATGTAATAGAACATATTTTACACATATTTTAAGGGGATAATCTCTATGTATATATTATTTAGTGAAGCTCGTCTAATACAAAGATTATCCCTAAGTGCAGGATATAGACAATATCTAAAGACACTTGATTAATAATCTATATTTATTAGCAGGGATGTAGCTACTACTATTATTTGGCCTGCAGATAATAATAGAATGCAAATTCAAGACTGTAACATCCCTGTGGTCCCCCTTCGTAGCTTGTGGGCCTACACCTTTTGTTCCTGACTATAACAAAATTGTGACACAGTTTAATCTTCTATGAAACTACCTGGACCATGAATGTTCCCCGCTGAGTAAACTGTGGAATCTGAACTCAGACGTACCTGTGTAGAAGAAGCCGGCATCAGCGAGCACCTCCAGAGAGAGCTCCACGCCGGTCCGCAAGTCACGCAGAGATTCCAACCGTTTCTGTCTGTCCGCAAACTCTGGATGGTGCAACCGCGACACAGACCCTAGTGATTGTTCGTGTAATTCAGAGCTTGCGCGCCGTACGCTGGGGCTGATTGGGACATTGCCGACGGACTTCCCGAGCATGAATGGACAGTCGGGGAAGTGTCTGTGGTGTTCGCAATCCGGGTCATCGTTGGGCATCCAGCTCTTGAGAATTCCCCCGCAGAACACGCAGCGAACACGATCCCCTGGACCCAGGAAGACGAACCCTGACTTGGCGAGTTGGTCCGGGCACAATGGGTGGGACTGTGGCCACTGGCTGAAGGTGGACCGACGGGCAGCTTCGGACTTTAATCCCTCCGTGTCATATGAACCTGTATTCATTCTCAACTACCAGTTTGGTCTGTAATTTGATGACATCGCTATTAGTGTCACCATCCTCATCCCTGATGCCATCTAGATCCTGCAATTAGTAGATACATACATGAACATGTATAGATAGAGGATCTCATATGAGTGGTCATATGTTACTGAATTTATTAAACAATTTGGGAAACCTCTCATAATATCATTTTTGCCAACAAGTTTAATAAATTCAATAATATATGGACACGAATGTGAGATTCTATTTATCACATAATTGTAGAAACTATTGTAATATCAATTATCACAAACACTATATATAGGCAAATGTCTTGCAATCTATCAATAGTCCCATCTATCGTTACAGCCCTAGATAGATTAATCTGAAAGTTTGCCATAAGTTTGCATAGGATCAGACTGTAATTTGTGACTTCAAAAATAAACATAAGTATAGTCACGTTTTGTAAATGAAAGTTTAATTTGATTTTTCAGTCTCTGTATAGTGACTCTGGTTACACCAAAACGTCTGGTCACGTCACCGAAACTGAGCCCAGCATCCCAACTGCTCTCTGACAATCATTTTGTAGGTGTGGCATTATCAAACGGTATTTTATAGGCTGTTTTTGTAGGTTTTTCGAAGGTGTGCACTCATGAGGATATACCTAGTATGCATGCCGAACGACTGGGCCACAACGTGAAAATCATGTTTTCAGCCGTGACAGCACTAGGTCACATGACATGCAGCATTCCGAAACAATATGCACGTGGAATGTGTGGTATAAGTGTGGTAATGTGTCGTATAGTGTGGCATGTACGCACAGTGGTTTACGATTATGAAATGGCACACTAAAAATATATTCAAGATTTCAACATGCATACTTTCCTTTTTGTTTGAGTATATATAGCAATAATGCAATATTTGGAAACATTTGCTCAGGTATGCAAATTTAATTTGTGTTTACATGACAAGAAATAGTCTGAAATACTTTTACTAATATGTAAAAGTTAATTTGCATGTGGTCCCTGCTAGGTGAAAATTATTTGAAATTACACATTTTCTCATGTATGCAAATGCATTCACATGACCAAATTTATTCCTGCATGAAAATTTGCACATATGCAAACACTCATGTATGCAAATGTGAATGGGGCTTTACAGGCCAAATTTACACGTATGCAAATATACATTTGCATGACCTCCAGACCACATGCAAATTTACTCCTGGTGTAAATTTGCTTACATGTGTAAATACATTCACATATTTTCCTCATAATTGCATCAATTAAAGTAATAAATATCACTAATTAATTGTGTGTACTTAATAATTCTCAGAAAAGTCATTACAATTATTTGATACTTCTGTCTTATAGTCTTCGAGAAATGAAAAGTTTTGCCAGTGTTCATCTTCATCTAGGTCATTTGCATAAAAGGGAATAACGGCTAAGGGTAAACAGTAATGGGCGAGGGTCGAAATATGAATTAACGTCACAATGAAAATATGACGTCATATCTACTGAATATTCCCTAACATACCCTCACGACAAGGTCGTGACGTCATATCTACTGAATATGGGCATGAGCTTTGAACAGTGCACTGTGCATGCTGTTTTCTTTTCTCTATCATATAGATCTAGATATTGTATTATTAACCAAATCCAATGTTGTTGTGCTTTTAGATATAAATGATTGCATTACATGTCATATGGTCCAAGTACTGGTGTAATAAATTAATGGAAATAAGGCAAATATTGTTCATCTTGTGCCAGCCTGCTAATAAAATTAGTAGAAAAGTAAATTTAGGCCTATTCGATGTCAAGTAGTAGAAATATATTCCATGAATGTAATTACTTTGCATATAAATGGAGTTTAATTTAATTTGTATATAAATTATAGATAGATACAATACTTGTATTGTGAACTGGTATTTCCTTGTGTGATTGAATATTTTCTTTATAACTATTTATAGCCCATGATCTGACGAAATTAAGCCAATTCATTGTGCAAACACACCTGCGCATCCTGTTTAGAGAGAAACTCAATAGCATTTTCTAAATTGCAACTATATAAAATACACGTCCAAGTATAAAATGAATAGACCAAGCCATACCAACGGTATCAATCTCGAGATATATTGTGTAGTATGTTGTAAGAGCACGACCGTCAGAACAGACAGCACGCTATAACTTGAACTGAATCGGATCTGGTATGAATAATAAGCTTTTAAAATAATCATTTAGCCTTTTTCTTACCTGTTATATAATTTCATATATATTATAAATGTGTGTATGTTTCATACGTCCTACACACTCTCTGGTACTATTATACTATGTAGATAAATGAGCAGTCAGCAGTATTGTGTATCAAGCATTGATGAGCGCCACCCATCTAATTAATGTTTTTACACGGACTGAGTGTATCCTACCTGGAGATACTGGTTCATTAGCGCCTTTAAATGCGTTTAATATTAATTGATCAGGTTCCCGACCTGTCTGACTTGGACCTTACCAACAAATGCTCAGGGAGAATACCATGTCTCGATTAATTAATAATTATCATAATTAATATACTAGTATCACGTTTAGAGGATTATTGTGTTTAACTTGTAAACCAAGAGGTATATTCTTACTCTTAAAATGTATTTGTATATTTGCAGTTTTCAGCCACACTTTTTTTTTCCAAATGTTTGTTAATGTGCATTCATAGTACAGATGGATTGTGGTTTAAACATATTTTATTGTTGAAACAAAGGGATTGATACATAAGCCAGTCTGGCTTGTATAAGTGTCGCTCCTATACATACAAAAACACAACAAAAATTAGATAAAAATCATAAGTACATGTGATATTTAATCTAATGGCCTCGTGGCATGTATTAACCTATTATTAAACTGAAACCATTTTACTTACTTACTAAAACGCTGCTTCCACTTCCAAAACTCAAAGAATTGCGCCACTTATCAGATATATTTGACGTCTGACCCTTCCCCCGTTATATCGCACAGAACTGGTATAAATGTCATCAGCAAACATAAGTATGCAATCGAACAAAGTGAAACATTAGAAAATGCAGCTGTGAGCTTAGTGTATGTTTTAACGTTATGTAAAAAAATTCATATAATAAATAATTGCAAGCTCTAAAAAATATGACAGTCACATTGTCTGCTCGCAGGTATGTTTAGCATCATAAATCATGTGACAATGGAATGTCTCTTTGTTGATTTCAAAATATACCGGATCCCGTTTGGACCATTTCGTATATTAATTTTGTCAATTTTAGAAAGGAAATTTCATATTCGGAAAATTGCCGTTTACCACGGAAAGGGGTATATGTCAGTGTCATGGGTGCCGAAGTGTATTGTTAAATTTGAGCGTGGCAATAGCAATGTTTTGTGATAAAATAATGAGGAAGTGATTGTTCATTACGTTTAACATTAGAATTTCGATATAATCGTTAACAGATCGCGCGCAGATCGCATCGAACCTTAATACCATGAACACCGGTCACTAAGTGTAATTATTATTATTATTATTATTATTATTTACGTTTAATGTTGGTATGTTGCCCATTGGAGGTGGGATAAAAATCGATAACAAACATATAATAAATTATGCTACGATTTTTAAATAATCCATGACAGCAAGCAAAAGCATGTCTACAAGTCAGTTACTATATTATTCTAAATAAAGATAATTTTCTATCAGAATTTATTTCAAGCAATCAGCATTGACAATTTATAGTCATTTACACTATTGTTGAATGAATTTATGTCTTGGTCATATTTCAATATTATTGCTTTTGTTACGTTTACTTTTTGCAATGCAGGAAACAATTCTAACTAGCAGTGATCACGGCAATGTCATGGTCAACAATTTTGTGAAATAATTATCAATTGTAGTTCGCCTGAGGACCGGGATTTGATTATAGGATGCGAGTATCCATATTCTTTTTGGGTAGATCTAGTCACTGTCTTCAGGTAGATGTGTCCTTGCAGGCAAGTGATGACCTTCAAAGAGTAGAAATATAATTTTCTGCCGAAGATTCCACGCGTCGGATGACTGAGACGAGTAAACAATAATAAAAACAGTGATCAGCTGGTGGTAAGCATGGTAACTAATATTGCTTGCATCAAATACAACTTTTAAGATTAATACAGTGTGTATATTATATATACTATATACCTCTTCGATTAGCATACACTGCCTCAATAGTGTGAACGAGGGGTACTATCGATAAAACAAACACAAGACATTTTATTTATATATTTTTTCCTTTTAAATAAATGGCTAAATATTCAATATAGCTCATTATAAAGTATGTGCTGTATTGTGTATTCCTGTATTGTGTATTGTGGTATCATATCTGACCCCTTATCACAAATGTCCCTCGGCCCAATCAGAGCTCAGCAATGTATTTGCCTCATGGGTTTTCCCCATCCTGTCATTTTACGAGTATTTCGCTATCACCAATATCCTCTTCTCACAGTGTGTGATTTTATGGAAATTACTAGGTAATAGTAGTTTTAACTCTCAGCGAGTTAACTGAAATTATAGTGGTTATATTCTGTTATCATAATGCGTAGGTTTACAGCAGATATTTCGCAATATTTATGGATCCATTACGAGATAGTAGTTCTGCAAAAATGTGCAACTGTATTTGTGTCTCGAGCTCTCGAGCATGACAGCTGATCGCTTCGACTCAAATTGACTGTAAAATTCATATTTATTCTCCGATTTGTGCATCAATTAGTCTGAAATATTGGTATGCTAATGCTGTTTGTGAACTACCTGTAGTTTTTTGCTATGACTACGATAATTGCAAACATTTACCACTTGGAGTTTCACCGATTATTATCTTCATATTATTATGTATTATTTTAATCTGAAATATCATAAGTACTGATGCTGTATGCAGACGAAATGTGAAAATTAGTGTACGCTACTAGTAATTAATCCACAATCAGTTGTACCAGTGTAAACTTTTATCACTGTTGGAATTTCACTGATTTCTTGTTATTTCTTTTTGTAGTGTCCAAACGTTGCTAAGGTCTTCTGATTTCCTGCCTCATCTGTGTTGTGTTTGTACTTAGAATGTGATAAAGCTGTGAGTGAGTAATCGACAATTACTTACATCTTGCTATATTTCCTCCAAACGGGACATTTGTCATAGCTGATTCAGTGCCATAACATATGTCCCCTTTCTGGTAATGATACATTTAAGCATGAAATGTATATTCCTAAGTTAAAATCTATAATTACATCCCACTATATTTCCTCCAAACAGGACATTTGTCATAGTTGATTCAGTGCCATAACATATATCCCCTTTCTGGTAATGATACATTTAAGCATGAAATGTATATTCCTAAGTTAAAATCTATAATTACTTACATCCCGCTATATTTCCTCCAAACGGGACATTTGTCATAGCTGATTCAATGCCATAACATTTTTATAATGTAGATTCATCATAGCATACATAATTATAGTCGTTAATTAACACAATTTGAAGAAAAGTAAGCCTTATATTATAGTAGATATTCAAATATATAAATTATACTTATTACTAAATTAAAATTGGATATCGGTCCATACGCTTATATATAGACAGCAGGACATATGTGATAGTATGATATTTGTGATGCAGGTAGTGATAAGATTTGATGGGGCATACCACAGTTTCTTTCCACTATCATTTATCATATAAATCAGCTTAGTTCGAGAGGCTGTTGTTGCTAAACTATTCAATCAGCATGCACTAGCTTTACACCCACTGGTACAGAAAGGCCCAAATATTCATATAAACAGAAAAATAGAGGGGGATCAATCACATCAGATTTTGGCAAAATGCTGTGGGAAAACAAGCGGTGAAAATCAACAACTCGCATGGCTGGCATGCACCAGCAATATTGACCTAACAACTGCACATTGCTAATGTATAAGCCTTCCTTGGCCATGTTTGTCACAGGGTAGTGATAATGCGTCGCCATAAACAGGGCCAAACGCCTTCCTATCATACATGTGTAGTGCTATAAATTTAGATTGCAATTAAACTGTGTGGAACCTACTTCATTTGGAACACAATACCATGCATATTCCTTAACATACAAACATACCAGGGCACAGACAAGGGAACGTATGCAAAACCTACTTTTTCTATGGACTACTCGGCCACCGTTGACAATGAGAAACTGTGATACCACATCGGAACTAGGCAAACAACTGTACAACTGTGGTTTAGTGTATTGGAAACGTAGACATATTAATAGGTCACAAAACCAAGTAATGAAACCGAAACTCTTCTCTCGTAATAACGCGGTAAAGCCGTTTAAAAAAAACCCAACTGGGATCGTTCGCAAACCGATAACCGAACAATATAGAGCAGTAATGGTACTGGTACCACGCTACTCCGACTACCCGCCTACGGTTTAGGGATATCCATAGATCTGCGTGTATTCTATGTAGAGTGGAGATATGGCCCACCTATGACATGCCGAGCCTGATTATCACACTGTCAGCTGATAGTATCAGTGATACGGCACCCGGTTCCCTGTGTCGTCGGTACGTACTCGGTAGTGCAGGGGTACACGCATCATTGCACTTTGGCAGCTAGCCATATTATACAGCGCAGTAGCATAAACGGAGACGAAATACTTTGTCTACTTACCAGCTTACCAGAAGTCAAAATGTAGTCATGGTGTACGATCGTTAAAATAGGTAAACATTTCCTCACATCCGGGTACACGACTAGACTGGTACATTCGTTTCATTGCGTTGCGCAATGTAGACGGCATCTCTGCCAGTAGATACGAAACGTATCTCGGAAACATTTTGTTTGTTTGTAATGCAGTGGCGGATCGGGTGGCTAATACCAAGGGGCTGTCAAACCACACATTAACATTTAATTTTCATAGGTCATGCCCCCAAAGTGTTACAATTCAGAAGACCGAATTATAAAGTTCAAACTACAAAACCATAAAACATTTCCAGGATGGCCATTATTTAATAAAGCGCACACAGTAACTGACAGTACACATTTAAGTTTTTCAAGTGCGTGTGACTGCACATTTACATTTAAGTATGTCAAGTGCGTGTGACTGCACATTTCTATGGTGGTTTGGGGGACATGTGCCCAAAAGCTTTTTTAAATAATGCATTCGTTTGGAAATAAGTCTCTGGAAATACGATATAACATATGGGGTGGAACACTCCAGGATCCAAATTTGGGAAATGATTAACTTTGATGCCCAAACTGATCCAACATCCCTTGACATAGAAAGAACACCAAACATTCCATTTTCTGGATATTCCTCCGTTTGTGTGCCCTGGCTAGTCTAGGTCTACTTAATTGTATAGGCCCTACTGTACTGAATAATTACTTTCATTTGGAATACTTTCTTTACATTCTTTCCATGCCACTGTGACTGAATGGTTTCTATTTGAAATTGGAAACATCCAAGCAGTGAGAAAGGTCTTGGGAAGATACCAGGTTGTCATGGATTTAGAGAATAATGTATTAGTTAGCTTCTCTTTTACTTCCAAATTGGGTGCCATCATTTGTAATTGTTCCAAAGAATAAATGATGTACAAAATGGACCAGTTCCTATCTATGATGGCACTCAATGACTGGTGAAGACACTACTGCCGCTCATTGAACCACACCTCTTCAGGATTCCAGTTGTCAACTGCCCAATCGCCGACTGCACATATGCTACTCCTGATGTGGAGGCAGTCTTAGCTGCAGCCCTGATCACCACCAAATATCGCTGCCGCGAGAGTGGAAAAAGGTGAGACGTCCAACAATATCCTCTGCTGGCACCAGCGAAGATGTCATACTTCATGTCACGATGGAACGACTATGTCGAACCGACCAAGGTATCAGGCAAGGACAAAGTGGTTCAGCTATTAGAATGTTGTGACGAATAACTACACAGGCCTGGACGACACAGAAATCCAGCTTGATCTACTAGGAAGTATTTCAATTTATTGAACTCAAAGAATCAGGAAATCGCTCCGCCACACGCCTCCTTGACTCCCAAACCCTTGATGCAGAAGCAGCCAGCACATCCTATAAACGTGGCGTGAATGACACCATGAAAGATCGTCACTGGCGCGACCAGAAGAAAACCAACAAGTTTGAGAGGTGATCGATCCTACAGTGGCAGGAAGGGACATGGGAACCGCGCCCCCACTAAGGTCAGGAGAAAGGAGTGCTCTGCCTTCGGCCACACATGCAAACACTGACAATGACCACCACTTTGACAACATGTGCAGAGCAAGATAATTAAAGACAAAAGAGACGACAGCACAACCACTGGATGAATATGAAGGTGCAGTATTCGACTCCCTCTGGGCAATCACCATTCTCGATCACAGCAGTAGTCGAAGAAGTATAACCATGGACCATCATCTTTACAACCAACTCTCTGATACATGGGTAAAGCGAATCTCCAAACCTCAGCCGTTCATAAACCTGACTATGAGAGCACTCAGTAAATAGTACAGGTGCCTCGGCTTCGACCTTACATCCACACCCAGGACGGCTGTCATACCGTCCATGGCTGACACAGGCTACCAGAGCTGCTTGGCTGGTATCAAGGTCATTCGTCGACCTGGTCTGCAGCACAGCGATCTCATTCCAGTTACACTGAAGATGCATGCCGCTAACAAACAAAACAGACAAAATGGGCAACGCTTTCAAGACAAATGTCAGGTAAACGGAAGACGCTGAGTGGGAGAGCCCTACCAAGGCTATCTCAACCTGTCTACAATATACTAAGACAACATGCAATCTGTGGTGTTCCTAAAACGCATAGGGGCTTTAGAGGAGGGTCCCGAAACATGCATCCCGGGATAACCGTAAAAATTATTAGAAACTGTAATTCCTCATTAAGACTTGGTCTTATAAATTCTAGACCAGCAAAGACCCACAATCAGAATGTTGACAAACCTCATGACCTCATTTGTGAACATGACTTAGATATACTGGCTATAACTGAAACATGGTTTCGTACTGATACTAGCGATCATACAGCAATAAGCAAGATTACTCCATCAGGATATACACTTTATAACTGTTCTATAACTCGTATATTCTAAAAGGCGAGGATAAACCTCGGTGCGTTGGGCGTGAAGAGGACCTCAAAGTCAGGCACATCCTGATTGACTGCGTTGACTTTGCAACCCAACGTGCCGAGTTCTACTCCTCACCTAATCTAAAATATCTCTTCACCCAGGTTCCTGGACATCTCATATCATTTTTAAAAGAAATTGGTTTGTATCAAAAATTTTAATTATGTTTAACCATTTCATAGTCAAATACACACATAGTCTTCACACTTTTAATTCCATTTTTTTCTAATAGTTATTATATTCTTAGTATTCTATCACCTACTTCAATTTTAATATTTTTTTGGCATGTTTTTCATGCTGCTTTTCATTTTTAACCATGTATAGTATAATTAAATATTATTCGTCACGTATGGGTGAAAGATTCCCGATGTCACGTAACACAATAATTCATTCACTCACTGTATAACTGCACTCTCAGTGATGCAATAGGGAAACACGCCTCTGAAAATATGTAAAGTGACTGTCCGCCAACAGACTGCTTGGTACAACGACAATATTTGATCTGCAAAACAAATGCCCCGCAAGTTGGAGAGACAGATGCGTAGGACTAAGTTAACCTCCAATGCCAGATGCATGCAACAGAACGAAACACGGTAAACAGGCTCATTGAAAATGCAAAGAAACATTATTTTACTACTAAAATAAGTTATGCTCAAGATCAGAAGAAAGTTTTCCAAACAGGAAACACACTGCTCTTCAATAAAAAGTAAAGCACCCTCCCCTCTCATACAACAGCTGAGAAGCTGGCCAACACATTCATCAACGTCTTCACAAGTAACATCTTGAACATCCGCAACATCCTAACGGCATCAATTGACAGTCTTGCATCTTGTGAAGCGTCTTGTGAACTCGTGGTCAGGCTGCTCGAGAACTTGATATGTCTTTCACCAGCAAGTGAAGAAGTTGCCAAGCTGATGACAAATAGTCCTACGAAATCCTGTGCTCGATCAAGACCCCTGCCCAACATGGCTACTGAAAACCTGCCAAAGTGATCTTCTACCAACTATAACCTCCATCGTAAATCAGTCACTAATCCTATGCGAGGTTCCTGTATCGCTGAAAGAAGCTCTGATATCACCTCTTCTCAAGAAGCAAACATTAGACCCAAGTCCTCAAGAATTATCAACCAGTGTCAAATCTTCCT
Source organism: Lepetodrilus schrolli (assembly GCA_032361225.1). NCBI lineage: Eukaryota > Metazoa > Mollusca > Gastropoda > Lepetellida > Lepetodrilidae > Lepetodrilus > Lepetodrilus schrolli. The sequence goes on from JAUTBT010028274.1 coordinate 12,545, forward strand.
TTCATATCGCAGCTGATTGAGCGAGCAGATGCATCACGTCTTCATAAGCATATGCGTATTAACAACCTAGGAGAGATTATGCAATCATAAAGACGTTTCGTGGCAAATTTTTCGATTTTTATGAATATATATTATTTTACATTTCAAAGTGCAATGTAAAAATAATAATCATAAAAATCGAAATATTTGCCACGTACCGTCTTTGACAAGTACTATGGGAAACATTTACAACATTTCCTGTTATTAAATTAACTCACAAATCAGGTTTTATAAATTCGTAACAACCATGCATATAATGCTTATCGATTTGTAATAAAATAATATATTTTTTGAAGTGCCAATTTCAAGCTAAATTACGCTTGTGTTCTATATGGAATATATAAGAAGAATGCTATAAAATTACATGACAGGTATTCATAACTAAATAAGAAATCAGAATTTTAAAAAAAACGTTATTAAATTGTTTAAGTATTCACAATAACATTTTACTAAGGGTATTTCTACTTATTTTGTTTATTCAATACTTTTAATACGACTCCATGTTTTCCAAAAGTGACCGTTATGAAGTGGCTCTTATTAGAACTGACGAGGTAAAACAGCGCATAAGCCTACACCTTCCAGAGTGCTGATAGTTCTGTTTACTTAGTGCTTTTCGTTGCCGCCTGCTCCTACGCTGTATACAGGTCTTCGAAATCACTATATCACTGCCCACCTATCTTGTTCCCCACAGCTATCGCTGATATATGTACACCACAATGTTTGTGGGCCCACGGTTTGTTAATGAGCACGTGGTTACCTGTAGACGATTTGAAGCGGTAGTGTCTGTTAGCGATATGGCAAATGCACGCCCACCGTACAGGGGTGTCTAAACTGCCCACTGCTCCCTCAATTTGAAATATGAAGTATACAGCATGTACGCAACTTTATCATTTAATGGAAAGTTGAAAATGCACAATAATGTATACAGTTTTTGCCGGGTTTTTTCTAAAGATATTCCTAATTTTCCCATATATTATGTGCAAACATGTACAATAACATAGTATTTATTAAGATTTTACCAAATGACCTTGAAATGACCAGTAATGAGAATGCAATTCAAGTAAGTTTATGAGAACAAGCAAGTATTCAGATATTTCATGTAGCTCGTCTAATACAAAGAGTATCACTAAGTGCAGGATATAGACGATATCTAAAGACACTCGGTTAATAATCTCTGCAAAGCAAAGCAATAATAATATTGTGCGCATTTATATTGCGCCAAATTCAGGCTCCAAAGAGTGCTTATAGCCCTACATTATTACCCTTCTCAACTTCATTCTCGTTACATTATTTCCCTTCTCAAATCCTTACAACCCAAGCTTCCTAATCTGTGTGACCCCTTGTTCTCAGCAAAGTACTCCTATTAAAAATATCCCCCTAGAGCAGTTAAGCAAGTCTAGATTTCAGGGGCTCCTTTCATATAAATATAATACCTATAAATATAATTTATTTAACCCTCTGGGACTATGGATAGTCTACAAGCTGCCATTGAACGCGTAGAAGGTTATCATTCACATGCCCGTTTCATCAGATCGTACCGGGTACCCATGCACTGCATTGCACGTATGGATGTAAATGAATGTATGAAGTGCAGGTCGTCTGCTGATCTTCAGTAGGTTTTGGAATGTAAATTCAACTAATTCTAAATAGGAAGTACAGGTAATGTAAAATTAATATTATTTGTATGCAAGTAGTTCCCAAATGATACTGTGTAATGGTAATGTGAAATCAACATCAACATATTTCCTTACCAATACAAGGCGTTTATGAACATTATACAACTGATTTATATAAAGACGAAAACCAAGTTCTTGGAAGAATTAACCATGCATCAAAACTGCCGTAGTTGTTCTGACTCCCAAAAAGTGTTGTGCCACTAGGCATCGAAGACATGCATGTCTGTAGTTTTATGCTCATTAATCATTTACATGTACGTATATCACTGATGAGGGTCGTTGCTACATACTTGGTTAGGCAATCGTCGTTAGAAGCTCGGAAGCTCGGCAGGTGGAAGATGCAATTTGGCGCTGCCCGTTGGCAAAATGTCCTTTTACTCAAGTTGAAATGATGGTTTGTATTTACTTCGTCACAGCATAATACGGAAGTCTGAAGTGTTTAGCGATATAGACGAACTGGCTTGCCGAGTAATTTAGTTTTCGTTCCTGTTGGCGATATGTGTCTATAAATGCGCACGTTTTGAATGTTTTCTTTATTGGAATAAATTGCATGTCGCCACGGAAGAATATTGAATCTGACAACGATGTAATCTGGGGTTTATGTGGTGTGTTATACACCAACAGATAATTAACTGCCGTTAAAATGCAATACTTTCTTCATTATGATCGAGCTCGGCTAGTGCGTAGATAGGTGACCGAGAACTTGAGAGAGCGTCTAGGATTCGTTCCTGTCCCACACTGAGACACAGGCTGAAAAGCTTGTGGTGTCACCTTCTTAGGCAAGTGGCTCAGTTCGAAAATGCCTCTGTTCACCCCGGTAAGATGACAATGGCATGTGAATGGTAACCTTGTAGCGCTGGAAACGGCAGTTTGGATTGTATACTCCCCAGGGCCTTAATAAGGAACATTGAGTGCACACTGATCCATTGCCCAGGGATAATAATGTGGCGTTTTGAAATGGGTTGGGGTGGATTTGGCGCATTATATGTAGCCATTATTATTGTTATTATTATTAGTAGTAGTAGTAGTAGTAGTAGTAGTAGTAGTAGTAGTAGTAGTAGTAGTAGTAGTAGTAAATGTATTCGAAATATTATAGTTTGAACAATATATATAGTAGCTTGCACTAGTCTATTTGTACTTATACACTGTAAATGCAACTATTCCCGTCAATATTTTATTATAATAATAATAATAATAGTCTATTCCTACAACACTATGCTTCCATAAGCGCAATAGAAGTAGGTTATGGAATACACCGTGATATGAGTTAAATCATCTTGAAAGCGGCTGTATACCCCAATTCCACAAACCTATGGTGATGATAGCATGCATTGCATATATGTGCATATTCATATTTCGTAATATTTATCATTATTATATTATTAAGAAGAAAGAAATATGTATTAATATAAAAGTACGGTATATCGATGGTTTTGATGAATAATTCATGTCAGTATCGCAATTAACTTTGTAAAGGTGTTTAGAAAACTGTATTTGAAGTGGACACAATGCCCGTAGGATATTGCGCTTTTTGAACATCCGGGTCACTCCACAGGAAATCTACACTTTTCAATCTTTTATCGCGTAAAGTCTGTGCTAATGAGGCAGAGTCCCATGAAGGCATCTCTTTTAACATTGTAAATTAGGTTTTATGTAAATATACCAATGTATATGAGAGTTCATCGTATACAACCTACGGGATACTATTACACTTTGCTACCTACTATAAAATAAAGTGGAATCTACCCAATGACTTGCTCATGAGGCTCAGAGTGTACTCAACACATTTACCAGCGTTACTGTTATTTATTGCATAGATAACTGACATAAATATCCGCTATCGGTAGACTGTTAACTCAGTCATTGTCTACAAGAATGCTTTACGAGTTTTGTGAGCCCGTTTCCTTTGACCCTAAACAACAAAATGCTTTTAATTAATGGCTCCATGTTTGTGTTGTAACATTGAAATTGAGCAAAGCTTTACTTTATTAAATTACAATGCGTCGTTCAATATTCTTTGTGGTAGATTGCCTATTAGTATTCTACATCCATGCAATTCTAATCTTGACTAGAATCAACACGACAAGTCCTCTTTCTTGCGTATGTATAGGGATTTGTTCTGTTCTATTCTGTGTTCTGTTCTATTCTGTGTTCTGTTCTATTCTTTGTTTTGTTCTATTCTTTGTTATGTTCTATTCTGTGTTCTGTTCTATTCTGTGTTCTGTTCTATTCTTTGTTCTGTTCTATTCTGTGTTCTGTTCTATTCTGTGTTCTGTTCTATTCTGTGTTCTGTTCTGTTTTACAGAATAACCATTATTACGACAGTCGTTCCGTGGAACAAGACTCATGATTTGTGGAATTCCTATTATTATTCAAAACTGAAGTAAAATTCGGTTTGGTATATGTTTGCATTCTCCGGTTGCTTCTGTTTTACTGTTTCATTGTTTCCTGCAAGCTTAATTATGTTGGCAATAACGCTTCGTAAGTTTAAACGTAAAAATAATGTAATTGTAATATAGTATGGTAGAGATATCATTAGGAGAATGTCAAATAATTGACATAACCAAATAATAGAAAATAACTTCCGTTTGGAATTTCATCTCACTGTGTCCATATATCGGCGCTCCATTATGAAGTGGAAACGGGGGAATGGAATAATTGAATAATTGTGATAATGGATCATAATGATGATGGGATGCATCAAAATGATAAATTGAACATTCAATTAAGATGTAAAATTGTGTTTAAAAATAGAAGTTTCACTTTCCCCTCACGATATATCTTTGTTTCTCTGTCAGCCTGTCTGTCTGTCTGTCTGTTTGTCTCTCCCTCTCTCTTCTCCCTCTCTCTTCTCTCTCTCTGTTCTCTCCCCCCTCTCTCTCTCTCTCTCTCTCTATATATATATATATATATATATATATATATATATATCTTTCTCTCTCAAAGTTTATTATGCAGCATCTATGTATTATTGTGATACTGATGCGTATTTGGTGTGATGGACACATACAGCTCTACACTGAGTAACTCACATACTAATATACTACAGAAAACCGCTAGTAGTTTACGCCTCGTCGTTATTTTTCAATCAACGTTTTGAAAGATAAATGACGTGCATTCATATAGTGACAGCGGATGATAAATATACGACAGTCAGAACAAAATTGAAATAGATTTCCTGTCACGCGTCCTAACGTTAACAAACTATTCTTCACGCGTATCGGTGTCGTTATCGGACATTAGGAGGAACGTGGTCACTCTGAATTGAAATCTATATGTACAGTAGACTCCCGATTAGTGAACCTTACTTCCTGTCTTGGTTACGAAGGGAGGTAACACTTCACGATTACCTCATGATTCAGATATCCGAATGATTCGCTATCTGCGCGTTTTGAGTGCGGGACCGTTCAGGAGTCCATTGTACTGCGTATTGGATTTAGACGAGGGTCGTAAGTGTAGCGAATTACGTTACGACTCTCGTAGAGCTACGATCTTTCATTCTATGAAACTCTCGCATCCACTAAGTGACCTTAGAGCTCTCGTATTATATCTATCTGAAGAGCATCACGAGAGCACTATAGTGGATATGAGAGCTTCATGATCAGGCGCTATATCTAATATTATTGGATAAGTGTTAAACATTAACCTTCACGTTGACAACTTGATATGACTTATAGTAGTGTGTAGCTGTATGTGTTATGAAATGCGTCTACTGGTCCCGAGATTACGAAACGTTTTGAGTACCGTATGATTTCATGCTAAAGTGCAAATTTGTATATGGGGATCTATGAACAAAAACGTGGAGTTGAGCATGAGCTTGTACTAAAATAATGTCTCGTAATAAAAAGGAAATGTCTGCTAATGTCAGGGACGGGTCTGTGTCCGAGGGTTTACCCCTTTGGCTAAGTCGATAGAGTATTGGAATATAGGCAACTCGGCTTTGCATTCCAAGATCGGCATGGTCTTGTTGCACTCGGATATAACATTATGATCCTATGCTTTCCACGTAGGTATCTATGCAGCTACGGACATAATCATATATAAATGACAATGATTCCAATCGTTGATTTGATTCGGTATGGAATTTCACAAAACTGACGGTATTTGAACATGTACTTTTACAGGGAAGAAATCTCATACCTGTCCCATATATAAAATAAACTTATTTACAGCACCTGTCATTAGAATTGAATCAAATTCCACTTCTTATTTTGGAGATATCTCGATTTTGCCCACACGTCTGGGACAAATGTATTAATTAACGGAAAGCAGATAGGTCATTGGTATATTGTTTCTCATTTCTTATTTCAGCTGTTCTTCCTTATGCGGCGGTGTTCAATATATGTTGCAATAACCTGTCACATATCATTTTCTTCTTGAATAAAACGCGTGTATAGCAGCCATTGTAATATATACTGGTCTTTTACCCATGAAGAATGTCTCCAACAAGATAGACAGATAATTTTGTCCCAACTAATTTTTGCCTTTATTGTTTCTAGACTGTCGTTCTGGCACGGTTTCAAAGCCAATACCTCTCTGGAACTGTCCTCTTCTGTACGAATTGCGTGCTATGGCATCTTCATTACGTTAATGGGAAATGGCTAAAGGACTGCGTGCAATGTAACTAGCATTTATCGAATACAATTCTGTACTAACTGATATGTATGTGTTATCGTGCGAGCCTACCGCCCCTACATTGTCCTTGGTTCGTGTTGCTTTCTACTGAGACCAAGTTCGTGTCTAGATATTGATGACGTATTGATTTTGGCGCTGCGAGAACGTCATTTTTGCATAGAAGCACTTGCAATATATAAATTATTGTCGTTGTTGTTGGTATTATTATTAGTAGTAGTAGTAGGAGTAGTAGCAGCAGTAGTAGTAGTAGTAGTAGTAGAAGTAGTAGTAGTAGTAGTAGTAGTAGTAGTAGTAGTAGAAATAGTAATAGTAATAGTAGTAGGAGTATTACTATTATTATTATTATTGTTAGTAGTAGTAGTAGTAGTAGTAGTAGTAATAGTAGTAGTAGTAGTAGTAGTAGTAGTAGTAGTAGTAGTAGTATTAGTAGTAGTTTTTTTGTTTTTAGTTTGCATTGGGGTTTTAAGTC
>JAUTBT010028285.1:0-19362 GCA_032361225.1 Lepetodrilus schrolli
GATTACTGTATAGTAGCCTTAATGATGCCATCTAGATTACTGTATAGTAGCCTTAATGATGCCATCTAGATTACTGTATAGTAGCCTTAATGATGCCATCTAGATTACTGTATAGTAGCCTTAATGATGCCATCTAGATTACTGTCCATCTAGATTACTAGGTTCTGTTACACAGAAGGATCGCAGTGCTATAACAGTCACAATTCCCTATACCTTTAACAAGTTGCCACTATGGTAATGCTAGGATTCTTCTGTGGAACTGGACCCTGTATAGTATAGAAAGTAGCTTAATTGATGCCATCTAGATTACTGCATAAGTGTGAACTAACTGTGGATGCATGGTCAGACATGGAATTGTCATCAAGCATTACAATGCTGAAATATTGTTAATATATGTAATGGCACAATGGAAATGTGCACATTATTAAATTCTCGGGGTTTGTGAAGCATATTTGATTTGAAAACTTTTACTGGTTCCCAACTAAACTAGCAAATATGCTTGTATTGATGATTCAATCCCAAATAGGCTGTGCATAGCATAGCAGTGACTTTATACTTTTTATGTACAATTTTTATAGATTTGTATATAATCAAATGGCTGTGATGAATTTTACATTTTCTTGACAATGTTTCGAGGAAAGGATGAAATATTCATTCAGTCTAATTTTATTATTGTTGGTTTACATTGTTAGCATTTGTAATAATATACATATACTCCTTCCAATATCAAGTGTCATATTTTATTCATTTGACACAAGTTACTTTTTGCAATGTAGCATAACATTATTTAGCCAAATAAAGTATTCAATTATTCATGTCATTGTTCTTTATTGTTCAAAATGGTGCAGTGATGCATGTTGTAGTTTGCGGTTCCATTTAGTTGTCAAATGACAAATTGATGATTTTGCAGATAGTGCTAGCTCACTTGGAATATCATGCCACAGATAGAACATGGATACCCCGACTCTGACAGTATTCCGATTCCGAGCTGACCAGTCCTTGCTTTACCCCTTTAATGCTGAGCACCAAGCAGGGGAACAACAAGTACCATCTTTTGGTACGACGCGACCAGGGATCGAACCCACAAGCCGGGCCTACACCCTAACCATTATTCCAAGGAGCCAGTGTTACGAGAGTGTTCACAAACAAAACATAGTACGACTCTCATAGGATACTGTACAATCAGTATTGTTTTTAAATGGTCCCACTTGTGAAAATCATTGTTGAAAATGCCTTTCTGTAATTGTTTATGCACTCGGGACTTCCTGCAGTCTTCTGATTGGTCAGTCATGCTGTCAACACTCGAGTTATGTTTACGTCAATGTGCAAGTAGCACTCGACTTGATTCAAGTTCCCAAAATAAATGAAGGCCCCATGTTCATAGTGATATGCTGAATCAAATGCTGGATATCTTCCGAGTGAAAAGTATTCTAATACAAAGAACAAACACAACAAGGTACATTAACATCTCTATTGTGTAAACAACTTTTTTTTATAAGGCATATTGAAATATAGATTACAAAATAAGTAAAATATCTATACATTATTATAATTATTAAACATTATGGTTGGATAAGACATTTCTTGTTAAAATACAAGTAGATAGAGACTGCATCACATGGACACTGAAATGTTAGCTGGGTTTGTTGGTGTAAATTTAACCATCCCAAGACAAATGTTGGTAAGTAACATACATGATATGGTTCGTATAAAAATTAGAACATTGTTAAAACTGCAAGTCAGCTTCATTATTGTCATGAACCTGCAATACAAAAACTTTGATTTATTAAAAAGAAATATTTTTACCAGTGCTGCAAGTTGATTTGTCAGTTATTGAGCAGTGCACTACTTCTGTTACTGACAAACTTGTTCATGATTTCTTCAAATAGTAATCAAAATTATAAACTTAAACTTTATACATTTAACAGCGATCAAAATGTCCATCGACATTCTGGAAATGTAACTAAATGTAACTATTGATTTTCTCATCGGCTTGACAATGCAGCAAAATAATGTCCTTTCAAACAACGTAATTAATGTTGAAAACAAAGATAATGTCATCTCATCTCGATCTTATCACCATGAAATTTTACACTTAACTGAGTCATTGTTACAACACAATTCTGAAACCACACATGGTATACAAACGTTGCAAAAATATATTTTCAATATCACTGAATAAAAACATTGAACAATAGACTATTACAAAGCCCCTTAACAGAAAACAAATGGTGAACTGTACGCTAAATCCAGGCTATATCCAGGTAAAAGACGGCATTGGACGATATTTCAATTAATTGCAGCGAGGTTCTGATGTGCTGCTGAAAAGGTGCTGATTGTGATGTGCTGATTGCAGTGTGTTGCTTGTGGCGAGCTGATTTTGTTGTGCTTGCTGGCCAGGTGCTGATGTTGATGATGTGCTGATTGTGAAGAGGTGACGATTGTAGTATGGAATTGGTTGTGACAGGGTTCCGGTTGTGACAAGTTTCTCATTTTGATGACGTGCAGTTTGTGGCAAGGTGCTGATTTTGATGTGCTGAATGTAATGAAGTGCTGATTTTGATGTGATGCATTGATTGTGACGAGGTGCTGATTTTGATGGTGCTGAATGTGATAATGTGGTGAATGTGATGTGGTGAATGTGATGATGTGGTGAATGTGATGATGTGGTGATGTGATGTGGTGAATGTGATGATGTGGTCAATGTGATGATGTGGTCAATGTGATGTGGTCAATGTGATGATGTGGTGAAAGTGATGATGGGGTGATTGTGATGATGGGGTGAATGTGATGATGGGGTGCTGATTTTGATGATGGCTGACATTGCACAGAAATACTTCAAATGGCTCAAAGATATTTAATTGTCATAATGGCAATTAGACTGAATCTTGGTAAGACGAAAATGCACAATACTAGCATGTGTATCGAAAATATACAAAAACCACAGTATTGCCATTATGATATTCCAATTAAAATCATTGAAATACCATTTATCTACTTTTGGACATCTTTAGCTTGAGTATTGTCTGCAAAATGGGTGCATAGAATACATCGACACATAAACTAAACTAATAACTATACTGAAAGTCATAAATGTAAAACTGAATCCTTACTAAACATGCCAAAAGTGCAGATATGAAAAGAACACAAAATATACAAACATATTAACATACTCTACAGTGGAATGAATCGTGAAGATGAACATAAGTAGCTAAACATAGAAAACGTTTTTAACATGAAAAGATTAATCCTTTTCAAGTACATAAACAAATACATAGAAAACGCAGGCAAACAGTGGACAGTTATCATGACCTTAAGGTGAAATAATACATGTGTATTAGTCATGAGAAACCATCTCATTTAATGTATTGTTGAGTATCATGACTATATGCTGTAACATATTATCCTTTTTGAATCCTCGTCATACTGAAGATTCGTACAATGTGACCCTATAGAACACCGGCTGTGGTTTGGAATCCTCGTCATACTGAAGATTCGTACAGCGTGACTCTTGTAAACACCGGCTGTGGTTTGGGAGCGTCGTAAAGTCCTTCCTTTCTGAGAAAGCGGCTGGCGTCTTTCTCCCCTCTCTCGAAGTAGTTGGCGAGCGTCTTCTGTCGGGGCGGGAACAGCGCGTGTCGTAGTCTCAGCAGGTTGCTGAAGTTCACCTGGAAGTCTTGTTTGCTGTGTCGGATGAACAGACCCTTCCCTGGCCGGTCCCTGGGACAGATGCACTGCCGCCCAGCAAACGGCGACACGGTGATCGTCTTCTCGGGAGTTTTCAGATCTGGGAGATTGTTGGTGGCTCCACCATCAATATAGCGCTGGAACGTAAACATAATAATAATAATAATAATAATAATAATGTGTATTGTGCACATACCGTATATCGTGGGGTATAAGCCCATATTTGGGTATAAGCCCACCACCCTTTTTCAAAATATAAGCAAAGTGGGCCTATTCTGTATTATAAGCCCACTACATATTGTGCAAATGTATCCCTCTAAAACTGAAACTGAAATATGAGAGTGTTTTTCCTACGTCTACTTTCTGTTTAGTTATATTTTGCCAAACACATGCTAGAAAGTGTATTCATAGCACTACATTATTACCCCAGTCAATGGATTTGTGTGCTCTCATTTTCCTTTTCAAGGTGCAGAAAGGTTATCATTCACAATCACATGTGCATGCCATCCTTCCGGGTACCCATTCTCTGCTGAACAGACATTTTCGACCTAAACCACTTGCCTAAGTCGACACCACAAGTTTTTTAGCCTGTGTTTCAGTGTGGAGCAGGAACGAATCCTAGTGGGCTATTAGTAGCTACATGTTGTTTATAATGGCAAACAAACTGAATGAGAAACAGTGGCAGACTGTAACACTACAATGAGAAGCAAGACTCACGTGTCCTTTGATCTTGGGAGGCTTCAGTCCAGCGTAGAAAGGGATGTAGCTGCTTGCCAGGAGAGCCTAGAGCACAGATATGGTTATTAATTATAGTTGTGTCATGTGACCTGTCTGGCCATACAGAAATAGTTACTAATTATAGTTGTGTCATGTGACCTGTCTGGCCATACAGAAATTGTTACTAATTATAGTTGTGTCATGTGACCTGTGTGGCCATACAGAAATTGATACTAATTATAGTTGTGTCATGTGACCTGACATCTGGGAACAGGACACAGACATGGAAAGAATTCAATCATCTTATTATTGATTTATAACTAAAGGCATACAATCAAGACTGGGTGGCTCAGTTTTGATATATTTACAAATAAGATTACATGGGCCTTTCAAAAACATTTTAAAACACACCACTGACAATTGGTTTGGGAAATACTTCATTATCATCATTAGGATAAAGTAAATCGTGGCTCTACAGCAAGGACTGTCTGCCTGTCTGGGACAGGTATTATAATTATCCCAGGGCCAGAATAACAAGCCCTTTACCTACAGGCAGGTAGTTTCATGTCCGAGAGGACACAGGTACAAGTGCTTTGAAAAGTTAACGTAATGCCCTGAAAATAACTCGCACCTTTATGAGTTCGTCTCTGCTGTCAAACTGTGACATAATCTCATTCTTCTTGGTGTCCAGGTTTGTCAGAGAGATGTGGAGTTTGCCGGACGCGATCACGTGGGCGTTTGGCGGCAATATTCCTTCCAGGAAGCGTTCTACGTTCTTCATCAGGCTGTAACCTGGCGTCAGTGGTCCCAGGGGCTTGGACCGGATTTCCCTGGCCAGACCTTTAGTGAAGTCAACAGCAACCTGCAGAGACACGCATTCTTACAGATCCGGCATCATGATTAGAAAAATATAAAAGTGGGATTCATTTCACTCAACATGCTCAAGTTCACTCATCATTGTCAACCAATTGTATATTAATAGACAATATGGGAAAGTGTGTCAACAGTCACCAAGGGAACGTGGTTAACAAAGGCAAATTGTCTAACATGGGTAACATTGCTAAATTAGTCAATAATGTCACTACATTAACAGGGTAACATGGACAAGTTACCAACATAATTAACATTAGAACAATGTTAACAAGAGCAATGTCAACATGGTCAACATACATAATAGTCAACATTGTGTAACATTGCCAAAATAGTCAGCATGGTCAACATAGTCCAACGAATTAGACATCATCAACGACTGATGTCTCGCTCATTAGACTATGGCAATATATAGTTAAAATAGTCAACATGAGCAACATCACCAAGGGTAGCACGGTCAATTTGAAATGACCGGTTCCAATACTGAGAACTTACGGGAACTTTATCTTGACCAACGACCAGCATAGCAGCTGTCAGTGACCCAGCCGAGGCACCAGCGACTCTCTCAACACGCGACAGCAGTGTCTGACCGTGGTTGACCAGACATGACGCCACGCCCAGGTGGTAGATTCCCAGAAAGCCACTCCCACACAGGGAAAGGTTGTACTTCATGGCGGCGGTGTCTGCCGTGGTATCATTTTCACTTGCACTGCGGCTCATGCTTCCTGTCTGGTGTTCTGATTCTAAAGGTGTATATTTCACTTGCATTATTGTATTTACACTTTACAGATACATGCAAAACAATCAATTATCAAATATGAAAATCATTCACATAGTAATTTGCCTTTTTGACAAATAAATACTATTAATTTTAAACATTCCGTGGCGATAGTCAATCATGATGATCGTATTGAGGCCTTGCATGTGATATCATGTAGGGATGCGTCACAATATTTGAAGAAATACGCAATGTAAAAGATTTTCTGTGCATACGGTTGAGCTAGTCGGCCTGGGATACAATCTGGTGTATAATTTTATCCATTTCTTGGGAACGACAGTCTTGCACATAGGGGCAGCCCTTGACAAGGATCAGAGCAGAGCAGAAATCGGCAAGAAATTGTGGAAAATATTACAGCCAGTCCTTTGTATCCAGTAATTAGTTATTTATCCAGTGTTTTAAACCATAACATGGAGTCCAAATATTTTTTCACTGTGATACTAGCTAAATTAAATGTGTTGCGTAGAGAAAAGCCACATTTGATGATTTTTCTTTCCACCCATATTCAGATATTTTTTTAACAAAATGGCGGTCGCGATAGTTTGGAATACATTGGCAGTATCAGTTTTAGTGTGAATAGTTGTGCCACAAATAAATACTCACATTCAAATGCCATATTTATTATTTATTATGTTATATAAGAGCATGGTTTATTTTACCTCCAAATTCGTTTTCCAATTTGCATGTTAATTTTCGCTATAAGTTCACTGCATTGCAGCAAAATCTACCAGTTTTTCGATGTTGGCGATATAAATCAACCAACTGTGAATAATTTGTGAATAAATACTAAGTAATATGTCTAGATTTGTATTCTACGATGTTATATCTGGAACATATCGATTTACAATTCAAATCATGCACAAGAGTTCACTGACAGATAAAAACACAAAAATATGCCTGTCGTCAGCGAGTAATGGAAACAATTGTTCTATAAAATGCTTCTATTATATTCATAGTTATTTATTTTTTTTAACATTTTTTAAAACATCACTTCCGGTGATTCGTGAATAGTATGGATATGCAATGCACATCGTTCTAATCTGCTAATGGCATGCCTTCATATCCTAGTGCCGTTTAGTTAATAAAATACATTATTGATTTCTGAAGTAGAAACATGGAGTAATTTGGACTATTTTAAACAACTTTAAGTATTTAAGTTATGTGACAGTAGTCCGGCGTATAGTAGGTCTACCTTGATTAAAAACAGTTTGATCGCGTTTTTTCAAAGATTTATGTTTTCCAGTTCGGCTTCATAAAGTCGATAAAGTATCATTTATTGTGGGGTTTGTTCAACCAATATGTACATCATCTTGAAAGTAAACATGTCGCAAGAACTTTACAAACCTAACGAGCCTATATCCCAAGTGCTTCATCTGCTTAACAACCAAGGTTATTAAATCTTCTCAAAACCTCCGGCCATATTTACCACTTCTGCCCGTTAGAGTTATCTACCCGTATTCAAATCAGACATTGCGATGTCTAACTCTCCCTCTAAAGAAAATCTTTCTTAAAATATTACTGCCTGACAAATTAACACAATCCTCTGAAACAATAGAGATTACAGTATTTTATTGTGTTAAATATATTCTACTCTTAAAACAAACAAAAGAATGATATTATTCTAGAGGCGGTATAACGAGGATAACAATGCATTCTTATACAGTGACGAGAATGTAGACAGGCTTGGCGCTGACTCTTGTAGAAATGACTCGATACGAATATAAAGGTGGGGTTCATGCACACCCGTTGTCTGTCATGGACACGAGTTCAGGGGGGTCATATACTTTGTGATTCTAACTTTATTTATAAATAAGTGCGGATTTTTATCTGTTTATAAATACCCATAGGGCCCAATATGTATACCCTACCCGCCATAGTGGGTGTCAAGTAGATGTCAAACTATAATTATACAGGTAGGGCGAGTGAGTGAATTATTGTTTTACGTCACAGCGGGAATCTCACCCATACATGACAAGATACAAGTAGGGTCTACCTATTATATACATGGTATATATTAACTTAAATTACACTTCATATACTTGAACAGTTCAAGTTCAAATGATTTTAAACAGCAACATAACCTAGCATCAGTATAGGATACTTAAAATTATATTAAATTTATAACCACCATTAAATACATGAATCACTTTTAGTAGGCCTATATGCACATTAGTTTTCATAATAATGTTGTTATCGTTACCACATAGATTTATCATGCATGTGAGGAAACGAGTGGATTTTCATGCGATTAATTTGTTGAGTAGACAAGCCAACACACGTATACAGGTCATAATAGAATCAGTTTCTTTTCATTCCGATAAAGCATTGTGGGTTTTTAATCACTAGTATTTTAATATTCCTATCCAAAGAAATTGATCACGGCAAAAATAACATGTTCGGTATTCAACACGGGCTTTCGAAACACGTAGGGCTATTGCAGCCTATATTTTCTATATTTCGATTGAATGTAAAGATATAGCTGTTTTGGCCCCTGGTAGGCTTATAATTCAATAGGGCCTATACTATAGACCTACAAGTAATTGGAAACATACATCACGGCCAACAGGAACAGGGTCCTATGGTGTTACCGTAATAAATTAAATCTAGATTATCTTACTCAAAGAAACCGAACAATTATCTTACATAAAACATTAACATGGAAATGACTACTTACCTAGTAATTAAACACCATTTAGTATTTTATATATGCTGGAATTGTACCGTTACGTAATTCCTTTCCTGAGGAATTAAGTGTACGAAGTCCTGCTTCGTTCCAGCTATCGATACAGTGATCCGAACGGAGGCACGTCTGACAATTCGGCGGGGTTTCCCAGGCTGCTTTTCACGCCTGATTCCGATACACTGACACACTGTAAACACAACTCTTCCTACGAACGCATCCCTCTATAGCTGTTGATCGCACTTGTCTTAAATGTGTATATATTTATCCCTCCATAATCCTCATGTACCGCCAGGCATTTGGTGTTTCTTTCGAGAAATAATACTGAATCTGAATCTATATGTTTCTCCTGTATAGGCTACTCCTCCGTTGTTCAGGTTTGCATCTTCTGTATGTATACAGTTTGCGTTGTAATGACCGCACTCGCCACTCCCACGTTAATTCCTTCGAGGAAATAAATGTCATATAAGCGTAAAAGGTGGAGAATGTTTCAAAACACGCGTCATATCAATTAGTGGAAGTGCAGGGTAATTAGTCACACGTAATCCTGATTAATCTCACCATTCGCTAAGCATCTCACCACTGCGTGATGTGTAATCACCAGGCGTCAGACCTCCGCGTTACGATTAAACCACTTGGTATATGTATACCAGCTGCATAAGTTAGGCGCTATATGTTTATATACCCGTGGGGCCATGATCCCGAAGCTATCGTATGCGTAACAACATCGTTCAGCCTTCGTGGAGGAAAAGTTAATGATCCCGAAAGTCCAATTTTGTTCCACGAAGGCTTAACGATAGCTTCGGGAACATGGCAGAGCGGTTAACGAAAGTAGGTCATGTATGCCCCTAAGGCATAAACCCTTCAGTTGTGTGCCAAGAATAATTGACCCCTCTTGTACTTAGAAGACTGTCTTAACTTCCAGAGCCTTGGAACAAATACTTAAGTAAGTTTGTGCAAGTACTTGTCTTCATCTCACAAATGCTATCAATTATGTTTATGTGACAATGATTGTTGGGTTATGCAGTTTGTTTCCACTCAAAGCTTTTAATTATCATAATGATGGCATACAAGCTAAATAATCAGACACTAACTACTCGCAAGTGTCCATATAGTGAAGCAATTAAAACCTGACCGCTGATATAAGCTTTTGAAATAGATACCCAACTCAGAATAGTTTAAGAATTTCCAAGCAAACAAACGAGTAAATTCGAGTGTGACCTTTGCGTGGGCGTCTCGTGTCACATCAACCTTCTTAATTTAGCACCCATCTGTCAAAAGTATATATTTATTGGTCTTGGAAATTGAACCTTTGATGAATGACATTTTTGATAATGTTACATCGAACGTCTTCATGATTACTTAAATACGTGACAAAATATCGCTGTTACTTCATTTATTTTCCAAGTTGAATGGTGTTCAACTATTGAACTATAGCACTGTGTATTGTTGTCATTATACCATGTCTAATGCCGAATTAATAAACACACACAGCAGGCGTTTCCGCATAAGACACATACACACATATAGGTAAACATTACTATAATACAAATACATAAGTTGTGTAGATAATAGAATATGACTCTTTGGCGTTACAATTTAAGAATCGAATGTGTCATATAATTAATTACCACACGGTTTATACAATTTATTTTATGCTTGCAAGATATCATTCTTCGACCATTCCTCGAAATACAAGCCAATAATCCTACTTATATATATCATTCGTAAAATGATATAATGTACGTGAGCATAATATGACCTGTGCTCTTCGACCACACTATTCAATATTTATTATTGATTTTCAGCAAATTTATCTTGTTGAAATACTACATGTAGTTTATATGCATGATATGAATCTATTAGTTTACTTTTAATATATTTCTACGGCATGTTTTTGGCCTTGCGACGGTCATCCGGGTACCCGGATGTGCGACGGTCTGTTTATGGTGGAAGGATACCCCGCAGTATTCATTGTAGGTTATGTTACGGAGATGACTTATGATCATGACTATGTCCCACGCATACAGTGGCGTATGTGTTTTCAAACTGTGTTGCCATACAGGTTTGATGTGGAGCTCAGCTATGTCCGGTATGCACGTGGTAATCTGGACCAGGAGGAATGCTACGTCATACAGTGGCCGTCCACTTCGTCGTGTCACGTGACTGGCGTACATGAGGTGCCGCAGGTTGATCGTGTGTCGGGAAAATAGGCCGTGGATTGAAGACATTTAGGAATTTATATCCAAGTAATTGGGATTGGAAATGACATGATCCTTTGAAAGTATGAAACTGCATCTTCCAACTACGGTATACGGATGCTGATAACAGACCATTCCTATATCTTTCCTAGCCACCAAACGCGGCCCATTCTCTAAACCCCGACCATTATGCTTACTTGACGGATATATTATTAAGTAGTCATAATGGCCGGTGTTTATAGGATGAACGCAGTCTAGAAGCTATAGAAATCGAAAAACAAAATGTAGATGTTTGCTTCTAGCATAGTAATAGCCAAATATAAAATGTCGCTTCTGAGATGCGTTTGGTACCAATATACTCTCCAACTCAGCCAACACCAACGTAGAGATCTATACAGCAAAGGAATGAAACATTGTCTTTCGTAATCATATATGAATACATAACTTGGTAAATTTGTTTCAACAACATGAAGCTATTTTCCCAATGTCCTCCCATTCATAATCTGGTGTCCATCTGGCCTCTCATCTCGATGACACTCAAAGTGCTGGTTTCTTGGGCTTTCTGTACGGAGTTTGCCGGGGGTTTTCTCGCACATTTCACGTGCATTGTCAGCACCAGGAAGAAACCTGTCAGGAATAGGTAGGGAAACATAAAACCATGAACGATATCGGATTAATAATAAACAAGGCAATCTTATGTGGTATACTCTGTATATGTGAATAGTCAGATATACCCGGTATCACGTACAATAGACATACATTTTTTTTGTTATCGGGATCATGCATTTAAGATACGTTATAGAAACAAACCACAAGTAAAAGTTAACTTGTAGATAAACATGATATGAAGGCTATAAATATTGAGTTTACGTACTGCATACGATTCCTGAACTTCCAATAAAAAATATTCCATGCCACCCTATTTTGTGTTTGAGGTTTGAAGACAGCAAAGCCCCGAGCAAGTTAACAACAATCTGAAACGGCAATAGTTAATTACCTACATGTATTACAATAGTTAATTACCTACATAATAGTTAATTACCTACATGTATTACAATAGTTAATTACCTACATGTATTACATTAGTTAATTACCTACATGTATTACAATAGTTAATTACCTACATGTATTACAATAGTCATGTATTACAATAGTTAATTACCTACATGTATTACAATAGTTAATTACCTACATGCATTACATTAGTTAATTACCTACATGTATTACATTAGTTAATTACCTACATGTATTACATTAGTTAATTACCTACATGTATTACAATAGTTAATTACCTACATGATTTACATTAGTTAATTACCTACATGTATTACAATTGTTACACCTACATGTATTACAATAGTTAATTACCTACATGTATTACAATTGTTACACCTACATGTATTACAATAGTTAATTACCTACATGTATTACATCAGGTACTATTGTAAAGAACGAGAATATGTTTCCTTTGGATTCTAAGACTATGCGAGCTTCATCATGGTTTATATGGCTAAGACACCTTTAAGAACATGTAGTGTAGCCTTAAGAACATAATATAGTGTAGCCTATTCGTATAATAACTATTGACATTGAGTTTCAAAGTAATGGTTCAGACATGCACATTCCTACCATATTGAGATGTCCTTTAGGCAGACATTCACCTAGGGATTTAAATACGTTCGGAGTAGTTTAAATATTTATAATTTGATTATTGTAAATGTAGTAATACAACATTGTGTATATAGCCACCTTATGTATACTGTGTTTTTACTTGAATATTATGAATAATCGTCAGTACTGGAGGAAATAGAAATACCTATTTATCTATCCATACACACACGCACGCGTGCGCGCGCGCACACACACACACACACACACACACACACACACACACACACACATACATACATACATACATACATACATTCAGTTGAAAGTATTTAGGGGCATACCGAGTCATATTTAAAGCACTGCCACATCGTAGCTTTTTGCATATGGAGCGGATAGTGGTCTGACGGGTATATTATCATGATTACGTACCCCGTTGGTGTACAGCAAGCCGTAATTGACGCTGTAGTACTTAGGACCAAACACCCGAACACACTCGGAAGTCATCAGGGCAAACGTTCCCGAGAAGGACCCGTATATCAGGCACAACCAAATGAAGAACATTGGCTTTCCGCCATACTCGCAGCCAATCAACGTTAATGATGCACACCCGAATATTGCTGTCAACGTCATCATCGAATTCTGAAATTATGCAATATTCTTGTTGGCACTGGTTAGTATTTAAAAGAGACATAATTATATATTAATGCACATGTATGTGTCATGAAAACCAAGACACAGTATATTAAAGGGATTAATGTAAAGTTATGTTTACCTGGAACCCAATACGATCTGATATCAAACCCCATACGATCCTCCCCATGGCGTTGAAAACGGATGTGAACGAGGCCACGAGCGCTAGGAAATGATCATCGTGGATGAATGTTTGTCCATACGTCTGGAAAAAAACAACAACAAAAAAACAATCTCAATAGGGCATTGGTTTGAATTAGAGTAAGAGCCACTTTCAAGATTATTTCGCTCATATTACAGCTTGTCAGTTTAAGGCATGATGACACCTGTAACATCTTGATATGACTAATTGTCACTGAAATCATTGATTTTTCACAAAATAACTGCATCCAGCTGAGAAATATTTACCAATGTTTGAATGCGGACTATTTAGAAGGGAAAATGCAACAAGTGAAATATGCACGTATAATCATTATACTTATACGAGTGATATTAGGAATGGGAATGTTTACAAACCGTCAGACAACTGATCCGACGTGAAAGCTACAACTTAGCTCTGCTATATAGTGGAATTGAAATTGGTTTTCCAGACCTTGAAGAAGTTGGCGATGAAGTCGATTCCCAGTGCCACACAGGAGTAGATCAGCCAGAGCGTGTAGAACATCCGGGTCTGGAGCACCTCCATTGGGGTCAGACTTACAGGAACGTCCTTGTCTGCACTCACTTCTACATCTCTGACTACATCCACGTTTACATCCGTATCGATGTCTACATTCCTGTTATTATAGTAAGACATCAGTGCAAACGTCATCGTGAAATGTTATTTAAATTAACACCTGGTTGTTGTATGCAATCTAAAAAGAATGGTGTCGATACCAAAAAAATGTTGTTTTCCATATTACTTTCTGTGATGCTGGAGTATTTTTTTTTTTAATTGTTACCGACAATATAAGGTTCTAGTGTGATGACACCCTGTAGCAACTACAAATTACAAACTTACGATAAGTCCATGCCCTTGCCAAAGAGTTAGGCAATTTTATTTACCTTTTATTTTTGTAATGTTGTAGAGGCAATTTTTAATATATAGATTTTTACTTTTTAAAATATATTTAGACACACGACACGGACAAGACACGATGCGGTTGGTATAGATCTATGCACTAAAAGTTAAGCAGTTGACGGATATTACCTTTCTTTTGTACTATCTTCTATTTGCTTATCTCGTGATGGAGTTGAGTTTTCTGTCGGTTTCTTGGAATAAAATAATAATAATAATAATAATAATAATAATGCGAGAAGACACACCAAGTCCACGCACTCATAGTATAACAATGAATACTTTCAATAGATAATACCACTGCTATCGTAGACGATATAAATTATTATAAGTTTAATTTAAATATACTGTAATCCAGATAAACCAGTTTAAGAATTCAAATAATAAAAAAATATCGAGTTCTGAAATTTAAATAGGAGTATAGTATAATTAATACAAATGGATGGGAAAAAAGTAGGGATTGAAGGAGTATACCTCTGGCGGTGCTCCTATGAGGACGACAGCTATTAATTGAACTCCTGCAAAGGTGGCTCCTAATATCAGGAAGCAGTATGGCACTCTGTCCAGAAGATCAGAGTCCGTGAAGTATCTGCTCAGTTCAAAACACGTCGTTAACTTTAGTAGAACAGTACCAATCATAACTGTGTGTTACAATAAATAAATATACTGTAGTTTTCCACACACAAAATAATTAAAAAATTAAAAATAATAATAATACCAAAATGTTAAAAAAATAATATATATATATTTATATATATTTATCACCCAATACTGTCTTTTCGCAATAGATATCGCTTTCAAATAACAAGCGATATCTACAGCAATTCTTGGTTTATTTGATTGTTCTACCACTGTGGTGTCATCCTGTAGATATCTCTTGACCCAAGTATTTGATTGTTTAACCATTGTGATGGCATCGCTACAATTGCTATGATGCCACAGTGCAAATGCACAGCAGCCTAAAGATTTGACTTCACAGTAAAATCTTTATGATGTGGCATTTTTCTTCTTTAATGACTTTAAAATTATATTTGGTGATAAATAGAATCTCAGCCTCGTGTCTTGGAATATCAAATATATCAACACTCGTCGATGAAAGGTATTACATCCTCGGATTTATTAACTTTCACGACTCGTGTTGACATATTTGATATTCCAAGACACTTGGGTGACATTCTCTATATATTACAATGTGTGGACTTTGCAGTACGTTGATGCTATGCTTTCATCCAGTCTTGCTGATGTGTTGCAGAATGCTGGCACTGACAACTGAGTGAAGGCAGCATATAGCCTTCTGAAGCTTGCAGTGTCTGGATTATATCATCACTATCATCAACGTCACCAGCCGTGCATGTTGAAGTCTTACTCCACCAGCATCAACAAATGGTGAGTAGATGGAATTATTGGTCGCCAACACAGTAGTAAACCAGGGGAGATGATTACACTCCGAACGAATGTCCTAGGATCCGGTGTAAATGAATAAAATTACCCCTAGTATAAGGTTGCCCTCGGCATGTTAGTTCCGCCGTGGGGCTGGAATCAGAAAGGTGTGTGTGTGTTAAAGGGGTGGGGGGAATATATCGGTATACCGGTACGGGGATTCTTTGACCGATATAAATTATAGGACATAACTTTTGCTGTCATCGGAAACCTTAGCACGACCCCTCAGCATCTAGATCATTATCCTCTAATACATTCTACCAAATAATACGAGGTTTCGCTATGTTTATGACATCTTGGTGACCACGTGACCTCTCTTGAACGTCAACATACTAATCCTTCCATTATACCAACACCTACAAACACCCACGCACATTCTAGACACGCACACACCCACACCACCCACCTTTCCCACCCCACCCACATCACCCACATAGTCTATCACACACCCAGACATGTACACACACATGTACAATGTACGTACGCACGTATGCCTGCATGCACGTGCATGTATGTACATTCATATACGTACCATGCAATGTTGAACGTCAACAGATTATCTAACAATATACATGAATACGCATGCTTTATGGTAAGGATTTGGCGCATTATACATTATACATGGATATGTATGTTATGAACCATCAAATACATTCCCATAGACGACAGTGTTAACATATTTAAGCATAACTATTGACCCAGTGAGTCAAATCCCTGCAAACCTTATTGCAAAGTTAACTTTCCCAGTAAAATAGAATTCAAGAAAATATATTCACATGTTCAAAATTAGCAGACCGGAAGTGATTTTACATCACTATAGATCTGCACAGAATCTGCCCAGTTAAAATAACCAAGCTGTCGTAGCCTTACAAATGTAAGAAATTAGCACTTTTGAGAATAAAACTTGATTTATTTCAAGTCCTACCCGGCATATATTCTACTTAATAAACAAAGTGGAATTACCATTTATATGTATAACCATTCACTTGTCAGTAAACCACACATATTCTGAATGGATACGACACATTTTCGTAACGACAATTTCCACTGCATTAGCGCTTTATAACCTGAACAAATTATTATTATTATTATTATAATTATTATTATCTCTATGCTATTTGATACAACGGTGGAATATTATTACAGATTTACTAACTTCACGTGCTAAGGCCAACACGTGCAGGAGCATTCAGAGTATACAACTAATTGTTTACTACAGAGTTTGGTCCCTCAGGAAACAACCGTTCAGTTACGCTGAGCTTCACGCAAGATGAAAGGAACCAATCGTTGTGTTCCAACAGATGTAATCAATAACCAGACTTCAAATGGATCCACTGGCGTAGTTTGGGTGATGCTACGCTAATGAAAGTTGGATCTGCTAAAGATGTCGGAGGCCATCCTAATTCTTTCAACATTCCCATTAATGAGAAAGTAATTTAACACTGTGATGTCACGTTTTAAGAAAAGTGTTAAGTTATGACTATGCACAGATAATCTCTGTCGAATGTCATTTATGAGCAAATATGTCAACACGATAACCGCAGCACAATTATATTCTGAGGTTTTGCAGTAATTTATTTTGTTACTTTTATTAAGCTATAAAATCCTTAAAGTAAAATAAGTAACGACATCGCAATAATCAAACATACATTATGATCATTAAAGCACTATCGTTTTGTAGATATACTGCCTTGTCTGCACGAACATTTTGCTCATTTACTAATATCCAATGAAACCGAGTAATCCGTAAAAAATAAATATGTTAAGAACATTTGTAGAAAAGAAAAAGAAAAAGTAATAATGAAAATATTTTGAAAATTATTTCTGTTTTTTTTTCACGAAATATTTTTTTGGGGAAACAAGATATGCCATATTGCTACAATTGCTATACTTCCGATCTTATCATCAGATACATACATAAATCTGCCCAGTTAAAATTACCAAGCTGTCGTTGCCTTACAAATGTAAAAAAATTAGCACTCTTGAGAATAAAACTTATCATCAGATACATACATACACATAGTAATTTCTATTTTGTACATAACTCAAATATTATCAGTTAGTATTTGACTATACGAAGTGCAGGTACGTGAATATGTGTAGTACATACTTACTAACGTCACATTGGAATTGCCATTGATTGGATCCATTATTGGTTAAGGTTAATGGAATAGAACGTATTACGCGTAGTCCTAATCTATGTGTATAGCCTATTCTAGGTGAATTATTAAGGCAACAGAGTGGTCCCGTGACCATCATGCCCGGTACACCACGAAGTCACGTATCATACTTAACTGCCTTCAATTCTCCTTATCACAACGTACAGATATGCCCATCACAATAAACTCCTATATGATTTGGTTTATCTCCGTCCATCTGATCTGACCACGAATAAATACTACATGTACCTCCAACAATTCAGATATTTAATATGTTTTCGTCTACAATATTTGTTCTCTCTCTATTATTAAAGGATTTTCAAAATAACCCTGAAGTGTTAGGAACAATTTTCTTTATTATGCATACGATCTCAGCTCGTTATAATACCCCTCCCCGAAGAACTCTGCATGTCTCCTTATTTACTAGAAAATATTTTGATACAGGTGTATGGAATGTATGTTAATTCGGTAACGTCAAGATGTATCAACCTCAAAAACACAAATATGGTGTTCTGCACTGCATTATAACACTGCTGTAGCATGCACTATGGGTTCTTTATTTGTGGGAGGCGTGTCATCGTATGCCGATTTCGATTGATTCAGTTCGACCTTCAGGGGGAAAGCGGATCTTTCCACCGTGTGGCATTACGATTTTGTTTCCGAAGACGCATACCCACCAGCACGTCAAAATAGAGATTGTGTCCCACGTAATGTTCTACGGTACACTACACATCACTGGAATAGTATCTTATGTATTACATAAAGTGACGTAATGTTCCACGGTACACTACACAGCATTGGAATAGCATCCTATGTATTACATAAGGTGATTTATATATTTGCATAGTCTTGTTTTCCATGAAATTATTGTAATTTCAGTTAGCATGTCACAGCATTCTCTACATCGTACCTCACTCCGGCTCACAAACAGATCATTTTCCATCAAATACCATCGATCATATTTTATTTAACTTTGCATTTCATCCCTCATCTACTCTCTATTACCTAGACGATTCGTTCCAGTAATTGTCCCCGGAACAGCACGTCCTGCTCATTCACGACATCAATAAATCCACAGAACGATCGAACTGGGTCCATCCTGACTAGCACGCAATACACTATAAGCCCCTACTTAGTTGTGCATTGTCCGTGTAAAATTAGAAGAGCTCTTCGCTCAACATTCGATATGGTGTCAGGTTCTGCATCGTTCAGATATGTTTGCTATATCTATCCCTACAGCCCATAATCCAACAATATACGATATGATATTATTGTGATCAGAAATTAATCAAAGTGTAACAGAGATGTGCACTCCTGGACAAAACGGCGCAACTCTAAGATAACCCTGCAATGGTGTAGTCTATGGCTAAAGCGGGTAGCTGACTGCATAACTCTCGGCGAGCCAGCTCTGCGCGCCATCTCGGCGAGTTGAAATCGTAATCTGCTACGGCATCTCGGCGAGCTATATGACT